>JASANB010004200.1:0-57382 GCA_030248155.1 Sabatieria punctata
AATCGACCACTGCGGCCCCTCTCTGAAAGTTGTAGTTTATGGACAGCCCCAAATAGAGATACAGCCATACACGGACATGGGTCGGGCTTTTCTCACCCCGCAACTTGGGCTCGACACCCCAAGCGACCCCACCCACCACACCTGAAGTCGACTTTTGTTCCTGACCCCACCCAAACCGGCTGGCCCACCCCAAAATTTTCGAATTTTGACTACCCCCACCCATTTTTCCCGCCCATGTATGGATGCACCTTGTTATTTGTACAGGACAGCTGAGCCTGAACCATATTAGCGGAAAATGCGGAAACTCTGAGGAGCAGCCCTAGGGTCTTCTGACATTTCATGTTATCACCAACGTTTGGCTCACTTGTAATCTGAATGGCTGATCAATTTTTCAGAAAACTTTTTGTTTTTTTAAATTATTCTTGTGTACATTAACAGAGGTCTGCCCACACCCACAATTGGCACAGATTGGGCCCTCTGCCATCATCGCCTCCCCACCAGCAAGGGCCCAGGCGGGCATGCCCATTGAGGATTTTTGGCGGGCCTGGCCGGGATCAATTTTTGAGAGGCGGGCGCGGGCCGGGCCGGCTGGGTGGAGCACAGCAGAAATTTTTCGAGCGAACTTAAAATTTAGCACAAAATAGAAATACGCACGCGTTTTCTGTTTTAAAATGCTCGTTTTGAAAGCTTGACTTTAATTTTAGTTTTCAATTTGAGAATTCAGAGCATATTTTCAAAACTTTAGTTAGACTAAGCAAAAACCAATGGGTCGGGCCGGGCCTGATTTTGATGCCGTGAGGATATGCCTCACCTGAGAGGCCCGTGGACCGGGCCGAGCCCAAAAAACGTACCCCCCATAGATGCTACCTTATTCCATGGTGGGGGGCATATGGACCTAGAATCGATCCATAGAACAGAAAACAACTGGCGTTAGTAAGCCATAAGCGCAACACAAGATCCACACGACTCAGACGCATTCAGCAGTGCCGTGGCGATTGCCTTTGCGCGGGTGTAGTTATTGGCTAGTTGGGCTTTGGAGCTAAAAAGTTGATATCCTGTTATGTACATCTTGGATACTGACTCCAATAACTACACCTTTATTCATATATCCGCTATTGTGATAGAGGATACTTTGCAGAGATTTCATTCTAATAGACAAACACAGAAAATACTACAACTGTGGCTTCCATCGCAGTCTGGAAAGTTAGCCATGAAATCATTGGCCTTCACAACACGCCAAGCATGAGGAGGAACATGGAGAAAGAACTGTTTTGCGAATTCAAAGTTACCAACCCTTGGCTGCCCATAGGTGTAGAGCGAAATTCTTTGTTGCAATACAGGTATAGTAAATGCAAAGTCAGATTATGCAATATGTGCTAGAGCACCTCCAAATGAGTGACCAGTGAAAGTTATACTATATAGTGGGAATTCAATTGATGTGTGGTATAACTGCTTTTTCAGAGGTGGCCATACAGTGTTCAGAGCATCAACAAACAGTTTGTTAAACTTTCCACCAATTCCACGCAATTCCATGCTATGTTGAAAGCGACTGGTTCAGTTTCCAGCATGAAATGCTGCTATAATGCTGCCTTGAACATGATCACTAGCAACAAAGTCAGTGCATGGCTTTCCAGACAACTTGCATGCTTGCTGCATCACTTTAGCTAATTGAATCTGACAATTACTTGTTTCTAAACACTCTCATGGGTTCATGCTGTATGCAGCAGCAACAAACTTTAGCGTGGCTATTGCTCCTCTTTCTAAATACGAACTCATGTAGGCTAATTTTCTTAAGTACAACTTAGCAACAAACTGCAACTGTTCTTACCATTGTATTTATAACTTAAGCTTGTCCCAGGACAGTCATATACATACTATGCTGTCAGCGAAACAGCGAAACCACAAATATGCTGTCTCTGTCGTTACCGAACCTTGACACAGGCCAGATAGATGTCTAGTTGTAGGTACGTAGTAGGTACCTAGTGAAAAGATGGCAAAAAACACAGTAACAAAGTCGCAACTGTCGAATTATCAGGAAGATACTGCAGATTATCAGGAAATTCTATTTGCTTTGTAAACTACGTAATGTATCTTGAAATGTGACCAAGAAGCATAGAACTGGCGCCAAGCAAGAGCCAGCAAGGTCAGATTTGTGCAGTATGTGCCAGGGACACAGTGCAATATGTGTGCAAAAAATCACTGAACTCGGTTCAAAATTGACAAAGATATTCTCTTTACAAGGCAATCTTTTATTGGGCAAATTTTCGACCTGACAACTTTCAAGGCCCAAAAACTCAATTAGATGTATATTTTTTTTCTCGATTTTTTTTGTGCTATCAAAAGTGAATAGATAGCGCTACATTTTTATGAAATAAAAAAATGGGGGTCAATACCTTTGAGGGGGTCAAATTTGGCCCAGAAGGGGTTCGAAAAAAAATTTTTGTCTCGAATTTGGTCATGTAGGGCATCGTTTGAAAGAGAACGCTCATGTGATTATAAATATGCAATCGGGAAGTTTATACGTTCACTGGTTCCAGAGTTATAAGCCGAGATCTGAGGTTCGGTCGAAAAATTGAGTCTCACAAAAACGACCGGGAAGGTGATAAAACATCTTTTTAGGTTAAATTATACCAAAATACAAAATTTTAGCCAAATCGGAGACATAAAGTTGAGATTTGTCCGGAGGTTAAGGAGCAAAAGTCGATTCCTAGAAAAACCGGCTCTTAAAAATGTGTAATCATATTTTTAGAAAAATACCAAATGTTGTGCGTTGGAATTCTTTTGAACATTGAATTCCGTCTGTTTCTTTCCAGAAATATCTATTAGAAAAGACGATTTCTTCATAGAAAAACAATTAGCAGGCTTCTAGTTACCATTTTTGCAAAGCATTACTATGGCTGATTGGTCGATTGACAAAAATTGCACTAATATCGAATTTCTGACGTTTGGTAACCTGACTACAAATTGACTACAAACTAAGACTACATATTTTTTTAACCTAAATTTGACAACTACAAACTAAGACTACAAATTATTTTCGCGAAAATTTTTAACTACAAACTAAGACTACAAATTGAAATTCTCTGAGGAAATAGGTCTAACTATAGGGCAGCAACTGGTGTGTGGGGTGGTACTGTCCGACTACTAAACTATCGGCAACTTTTGAAAGCGCCATGATATAAGGAAAAATGTTTGAACTTGCGATACGTTCATATCGTATACCCTTTAAGCCAGTTGAAGAAGCTACTGTTGTACTTTTACTGCAGGGCACAATGCCACCATTGATGAACTCAAAGGCAGCGGCAGAGTCAATGATGTGGATGTTCGAGTCTCTGCATAGCACCACCGACCACATAATGGGAATGCACTCTTCCATAAAAAGAATGGAAATTTACATGCTGGCGCTCACCGTTCTCATGTACTTAATTGCCATCTTTGGCTTTATCGGCGGCATCACCTTCTACTATGTGAGCAGAACACAAGCCAGAAGGACTTACTCCAATCAACCGACTAGCAGAAGAACAAAGAAAACCAGCAGCGGCAACGCCACGCCGAGCACGCTCAAGACACTGCCTGAGGAAGTCTGAAGGCTCTGCATATAATACTGTTTTTCAGTGATTTTCGATATCTTTTTCTGTCTAAGAGAGCGAGTCGACTTTTCTTCTCAGGTACAGCAATACTTCTTTGCTTGTGGTGTGTATTTGGCTGAAAAAAGTTGGAGTCGTAGTTTACGGGTTGAACTAGTCTACAGAGAAGTCGTTAGCTATCCAACAGTACAGTAAGTATGTACAGGGTGTCCCAAAAAAAATGACAACATTTCTTTTTGCTGCCATTTTCGCAATTTTTGACCAAATTGTCTGAAATTTGAAACATAAGTGCCAAAAAAGTGGGAATTTTATGTGTTAAAATTTGGTGCATCAGGATTGACCCAGTCCTGAGAAATTCAACAATATACAAAATTGAGAAATTTCAATTAAATGTAGAAACAGCATCAAAAATGGAAACTTTTCTTTTTGCTGTATCTTCTTTAATTTAGGTCGGAATTGGATGAAATTTTGAATATATGCGCAGAATAACGGGTTGATTTGTAGATCAAAAGTTGGAGCATGAACCCAGCCCAGCTCTTGACATAAAAAATCCCGATCACAATACAACGACAACATTGATTTTCGCGCCCCTTAGCTGTAATGAAGCTCCTGTAAGTGTACAGTAATTCAGTCTGTCACCCCAAACATGCTGGGAAACGGTTGCAGCAGTGTATTAACTCAAACGGAGGTCATCTGGATGGTGTTCTTATTCCTTAGTTCTCAGAGTTTGCACATTCTTCATTTTGCTGCAGTAAAAACTCTGATTTTCTTTAGTTTCCAAGTACTAGCGATATGGACAATAATGACAGAACTTTTGACCTACAAAATATCTGCGCACATACTCAAAATTTCATCCAATTCCGGCGTAAATTAAAGAAGATACAGCAAAATGAAAAGTTTCCATTTTTGATGCTGTTTCTACATTTAATTGAAATTTCACAATTCTATATATTGTTGAATTTCTCAGGACTGGGTTACTCCTGATGCACCAAACTTTAACACATAAAATTCCCACTTTTTTTGCACATATGTTTCAAATTTCAGACAATTTGGTCAAAATTTGCGAAAATGGCAGCAAAAAGAAATGTTGTCATTTTTTTTGGGACACCCTGTACAATACACCTAAGTCAGGGACTGTCGCACAGATAGGGTTCCATACGTGAACAAAGTTGGACGACTCACATTGTTACTTTAAAATTAGTGATGCAACCGGGATCCCGGTATTTCCCGAAGAACCGGGAATTCCCGGTATTTTCACTCCCGGTTTCTAATCCCGGTTCACCATTCTCTAATACCGGGAAATACCGGGAATATCGGGAAATATATTTTATGGCAGTGTTAACAGTTTTGTGCAGATACTATGTATTTCAGTGACATCTACTGTATACCCAACTCTGTTTTGCCAGTACCGGCGGCACGCAAAACTTTGAATAAGTTTTCAAATGACTGCTACTTGCTGAATTTGAGCGAACAGCCATGTTTTACAGCTTTTCTTTTTGTTCCAAATATTTTTATATTGGTTTAGGCCGTAAACTTTATGTTCTAAGCTTCCAACTGTATAAAGGCCTTCAATTGACAAAAACCACTCATTGATTGGCTATTCTTACACAACTCTTTTGATCCAATTGACATCGAGTGCCTGGTAGCTGCCAAACTAGCTCACTAACCCATTCAACATAAGTCTGATCTCACAGTGTACTGTAGTTTAGCCCATTACGAGAGAAAATCCTTGAGAAAACCGACTAGAAATGGTATTAATAGCTAAACCGGATGTTAAAAACATTTGTTTTATATTGCTGCATGCGTTTTGATCGATTTCCCGATATTCCCGGTAATCCCGGTATTTCCCGGTTTTTCCGGGTATTCTCATTTCCCGGTAATCCCGGTTTTCCCGAATCCCGGTATACTGCTCCCGGTTGCATCACTATTTAAAATTGAATTGAGAGACAATCTTGCAGGTAAGGTAACACCATTAATCAATAGAAAACGGGAACAGCTTCTGAATCAATAGGAAATGTGAAATAACGTGAATCAATAGGAACGATAACAACATGACATGAATCAACAGAAAAGGTAACAACCTGAATCATCACGAAAGGTAGCATAGCAACATGAATCAATAGGAAAGGTAATAACATGAAATGAATCAATATAAAGTAAAGGTAATAACATCAAACAGTAGGAAAGCTAAAACTTAAATGAATAAGAATGTAACAACATGAATCAATTAGAAAGGCAACAACATGAATCAATAGGTAAGGTAAACAACATGAATCAATAGAAAAGGTAACAACATGAACCAATTAGCAGAGGTAAAACATGAATCGGTAGGAAAGGTAAGAACATCAATCAATAGAAAAGGTAACAACATCAATCAATAGAAAAGGTAACAACATTAATCAATAGAAAGGTAACAACATGAATCAATAGGAAAGGAAGTAAGATGAATAGATAGAAAAGGTAACATGAATCAAAGGAAAGGTAACAACATGAATCAATTGAAAAGGTAACAACATGAATCAATTCGATAGAAAAGGTAACAACATGAACCAATTAGCAGAGTAACACATGAATCAGTAGAAAAGGTAAGGACATCAATCAATTGAAAAGGTAACAACATGAATCAATGGAAAATGTGACAACATGAATCATAGGAAAGGTAACAATATTAATCAATAGAAAGGTGACAACATGAATCAATAGCAAAGGAAGCAAGATTAATAGATAGAAGAGGTAACATGAATCAATAGGAAAGGTAACAACATGAATCGATAGAAAAAGGTAACAACATAAATCAATAGTAAAGGTTTGGTTTGGTTCTTCAAGCAACTTCAGACTTTTCCGGCACAGGAGTGTTAAAAGTCAGTGAGTAGGTGCGGGCTTGACCAGCACACTTCTAGCTACGCGCGTAGTAGTTGGCTTAGGCTGCTCTGTAGGGCGCCACAGCTGCTTGACAGCCGTTCTAATGCTGGGACCAAAAGCCAAATATATGTAGCCATTGATGGTAGCATTTAGAGCGGTCAAGTAAGAGACCAGAAACCAGTACTCGAACCCCCACAAGCCCAACATCTCCCAACTAAGGGCTGCCGCCACAGAAACAACAGTGACCAGTAAGAACTGAATGCACATGCTTATGTCTACACTTGAGTTCGACGCATTGCCAGTGATCGAGCGTAGCAACAGTTTGACGAAAACTATCAGGTACAAGCCTGGCGCCACAAAAACATTGATCACATGCAGAGCAGCATTCACTGTTATCTGTGCCTGGGGGTAAGTAGCATTGACGCTCATATCATAAGTGCTGACACCTAGATTTGGCTCAAATACTACTGGATAACCAAAGAAAAAGCTGGGCAAAGAACACCCAACCGAGACCAACCACATAACCAGCACTACTTTGACAGTATTCCGAGGTGAGCAGAGCCGGTCGTACTGTAGATACAGTACCACCGCTACAAACCGGTTGACCGCCAGCACTGCGATGTGCACCACCATGCCCGCCCATGCCGCGTTGTCAATGAAGCCAAGCAAATAGCGCACTGCTCCTAAGTCTACACCTAAAAGTGCAAAGAAACAACTGATTTGGTTGACAAGACAGACAAGAAAATCAGTCAGGCCTAAGCTGAGAATGAGAATGTAGCCAGATTTCGACTTCCAGTCGGTCCTGCGCAAAATTGCCAACATGCAGGTGCATTCGACTAGAGAACCGGTCATGTACATACAGAGGAGACTTATCAAGAGCAGAGAGTGATAGAGAGACATGCTGGCTTGGCTTAGGATGAATCGTGCTAGCACGCTACCATTAGCAGACAAACTTGTTGACCAATTCAGTGCTAATTAGACTAATTGCTCAGTAATTAACAGCTGTTAGATGAGCAGGTTCGTGGTGTTATTAGGAACGGAATGAGTCCGTCAGCGGCTGACATCAAAATTACAGCTTGGAAATTAACTTAACCCGGAACTGTTTTCTACCAAATTTCCTCAGCATACAGTATGCATTGCATACAGGGTGTCCCAGGCTATGTGTCCAACGTTTGGTCGTTAGTGGCGCGCCACTCTGTGAGCGGAATTCAACCGAATTTCACCCAAACATAGTGTCAAGAGCAACCTAGCTGCCGGCCAATTTTCAGCCTTGTCGATTTCTTAAAAGATCAATTTCACTTAGCTGAAGATATTCTGTGCGATTTCACTGATTTTCTCAATTTCACTTAGATGAAAGTGTAGATTAGAAGAGGGAAGCTAAGCTACCGTTTAAGTCAGGGCTTTCCAATTTTTCAAATGCTAAATAACACCAGTGACCTTTGACATCTTATCTTATCAAGAGTTTATAAGGGTATAGCACTTATCGACTCAATCTTTTATCACATTTTCACGTGTCTGACAGTCTCCATTCAAACGATCACCTTTCATTCGTTTCTTAAGCTAGGAGCCCGACTCGCATATGGTTTTGTAGTTGTTCTAATGGCCTTTCATTTTCTGGTGCTCCCTTTTCAGATCGTAGCTGGTTAGCGTGATATTCGTCGAAAAATTCGAAATTTCCGCAAAATGTCACTCCGTTTTGTTCGAAAAAACTTTATAACTTTTTGTGCAAAGGCTCTGCCAAGCTAGTTTTAACAAAAGTTAGGCATGAGTTGGCCAAACAAAATGAGCGCACTAAAGTGTGCTGTCTGTTTAGGGGGGTATGGGGGTGTTTTGGACTCTCAAATGTGTTCGAAAAAAAATTTTTTCTGCAAAGCTTAGTGGTTAGCATACTGTTATATGCAGTTTTGTGTGCTGAGTTCGAAAATGCATTCAGTTTAGCTAGATTTTGGACTCTGGATCGGGAGAAATTTGCGTTCAAAGTTGTGACCGACAGTATTCCTTGAGTGGCATTACTCGCTAGCATGACCATAAACCGCGGTACAAAGCAGTTTTTCTTATGTAGTTTTTGCTGCTGATTCCGAAAATAACAATATTTTTGCGCTACGTTGCCTACTTTTGAAGATATGGGCATTTTTATGATTTGGGAAGAAAACGGCTGCACTTGTTATAACATGCTCATTTGAAAGGTGACTCATTTCAGACGCATGTAGGGTACAGAGCATACATGTCGTTGGGGGTAAAGGGGGGGACGGCCCCCCAAGCCCGATTTTTCGGCAAAAGTCCCCGCAGCGGATTCTTGGGGGACCTGAAAACCCACTTTTGGATTCCAAAGTAAAGAAAATTTTAGTCCAGACAATACATTCTGCAGCACAAAATTGGGTTTTCGCCTACCCTGGAACCCAAAACAGGGTTTTTGTAAGGCTTAGAAACCCTAACAGGGTTTTTAGGTTACTTTTAAACCCTGATTAGGGTTTTTAGGCTACTTTGAAACCCTAACAGAGTTTTTAGGTTACTTTTAAACCCTGATTAGGGTTTTCAGGTTACTTTTAAACCCTAAACACTGCCTGAGCAAGTCTGAAGGCTCTGCATATAATGCTGTTTTCAGTGATTTTCGATATCTTTTTTCTGTCTATGAGAGCGAGTCGACTTTTCTACTCAGGTACAGCAGTACTTACTTACTGTATTTGCCTGTTGTCAAGGCGAGAGCCGACTAGAACTAGAAGGAAAGGAAAAGCCGGCCCAGCTTGGCTAAAAGTACATCGCGTTGTGATTATGATTAGAGCGAGGACGATTGGCGAGTGAAAGACTAAAGGCCATACAAACTACCTAAGAATTAGATGGGATTGCACCCAAAACACAGACCGACAACAGGGTTTTCTCTTTATTAGACGACCGCCTCTCTCTGCCCTCTTCTTTTTAGACACCACCCAACGCTCCGATTATTACAGACTCTGTTACAGACACTGTTACACTGACCTGAAAGAAATTCAAAATTAGGCAGATCGTTTGCAGTTAAATCAAGAAGTCATGGCAATCAAATCAACGAGCAGGGAATACGGTAACTTTAAATAGCAAAAGTGTACAGAAAGCAAACCAAAAACCCAATATCATAATTTATGGCAAATTTACTAAAATATCGTTCATGTAGAACATGACACTTGTGGTGTGTATTTGGCTGAAAAAAGTTGAAGTTGTAGTTTGTGGGCTGAACTACTCTATAGAGAAGTCGTTAGCTATCCAACAGTACAGTAAGTATTAGTGAAACACAAGAAACTCGCGCAACACAAGCACTCAAAAGCGACTACACAACAAGAGTACACTCAAACAATCACACAAAACACTCAATCTCTTCACCATTCCCCCTGGGGCCGTATTCTGGAACTAGGGTTAACTCAAACCCTGGGTTAGCAAACCCGGGTTACGTCTAACCCGTATTCTCAAAGCGAGGCAAATTTCTAACCCAGGGTTAAAAGTTACCCGAGGTTTAACCCTGGGTTAGCTTTAACCCAGGGTTAGACCTAACCCTGGGTTAAGTCTAACCCGTATTCTGCAGTAGCTTCTAACCCGGGTTTGACTCTAACCCGGGTTAGATTTAACCCTGGGTTTGTAACCCTGCTACAAAGCAGGGTTAAACCCTGGGTCAGCGCTTGTTTGCTTGTTGTAGTTTTATTTCTTCCTCATTTTAAGTGGAGTGCTGTAAATTATGGAGCTATTTGAGCGATGTCGATTTGATCGGGCTTTGTTCCTTGACTGAATATATAGTTGCGCGATGATTTGACTAAGAAATACCTAAGAAAGGACACTTCCGTTCCTCCATTATTGGAGGTGTATTCTGCTCTGCACTACTGTGCCACTGGCTCCTTTCAAATCGTCACCGGCGATCCATGTCGCCTCAGTCAGCCTGCCCTTTGCCGCAGCGGCCGTCGAATTTCCATTGCTTTAGCCCAACGCCTCAACAAATTCATCCAGTTTCCGACTACAAACTCAGAGCTGACAAAGTGCAAGGCAGACTGGTACAAGATCGGAAATTTGCCGGGAATTGTGGGAGCAATCGATGGTACGCATGTCAACATCATCCGACCGCCTCATTCCGAATATGCTTATGTGAACAGAAAGAACCGTCCGTAAAGCTGCGCTATGACAGTGTTTTCGACTTCACTAAACAACGGTTTCTTTTGGGAACCAGCTGAATCCCCAGCTTCCGACATATCTCAGATACTTACACACGCAACATGATCTAAGAACAGGGAAATGCAAACATAAAACGAAAGAGAGAACAAGTCGAAATCTAAGCCGCATTTAAGTACATGTTGCACGCATACTACGTTGGGTGAGGGACAACGACAAACGACTAATATGTTTTTGTGTTTTCACCTGATTTTAACCCGGGGGGGTTACTTGTCGCTAACCCTGGGTTTGCTAACCCGGGTTAGAGCTTAACCCTGGGTTTGCTAACCCGGGTTAGAGCTTAACCCTGGGTTTGGTAACCCGGGTTAGAGCCTAACCCTGGGTTAGTAAACCCGGGTTAGATTTTAGCTTCAAGAATACGGGTTAGAAGGTCGGGTTTAGCAACCCAGGGTTTGGCTGTTTAACCCAGGGTTAGCGCTCTAACCCAAGGTTAGAGTTAACCCTAGTTCCAGAATACGGCCCCTGATGGACATCGATTGGGCCTCTTCCGTGCCTGACGGCCATGGGAGCAAAACGCATTGAAATCTGGCTCTTCCTCCTCTTCCGATTCTTCACAGAACATTTGTCTTGCTCCACCATCTTGCTTGCCTCTCCTCTTTCTTGTTGTTGTTGTTGCAACTTTTTGTCCTTTCGGACTAGGAGTAGCCAACTGCTATAGAGCAGGAAGAGACACAAGGTCCGGCAGCCTCCTTAACAACAACCCTCCCCTTTTGCTGTCAGTGGGTGCAAGACGCGCCGGTTTGGTCCCCATTTATCTACTTGCCATTGCTGACTTTCGACGGCCTGGGTTGGGCTTTGTGTCGACTACTTCCCATCGCCTCGACAGGTTTCGAACCCACAAACACACCGCTTCCACGGGTGCCGGGGCCGCCGTGACACACGGGATAGCGTAAACTACCCATGGCCAAGACGCGACAACTTGCTACTTTTCTTCCTTTCATCGCTTTTGCGTACACCTGACTTCTTGTCATCGGTAAAACGGGCATAGACTTCTCTAGCATGCTCAAACGAATCTCTCTCTTCCGCCTCGAACGAATCTTCCTCCTCTGTCTTCCTCTTCTCTCCATTCTCATTCCTCTCATTCTCCTTCTCTTCATTCTTTTTCTCATCTTCTTCCTCTCCTCCTCTATCTTCTCTTCCTCCTTCTTTCTCTGCCTCATCATCCTTCTTTCTCTCATCAACTTTGCTCTTTTCCTTCCTTCTCTTCCAGTCACCTCAAAGAATACAGGATAACCCATAACTGAATGCATGAACAAAGCCGATTCGTCTGCCGGCAAAACAAGAACATCAGAACTGAAAGGAGCATCGACCATTAACCCACTGAAGGGAGTATCTAATGAGCCGACTTGGACATCCTGACAACCAGAACACGAATCGAGAGCCTTTCATTCATCATTCACTTCCAAAAGAACGGGACGATCTTGGTGAGTACTCACAAACGAAGCTGAACGCATAGGTGCAGCAGGGGTCGCATCGATGGGATCGTCCACGTGTGCCCCAATTAGCGCGCTTTGAAAAGATGCCTGTGGCAAAACATCAGCAGAATCACTTGAAAGACGTCTGTCCACCAAAGAAGAAACATCGAGCGCCTGATTGCCTCGGAAACCAAGAGATGCTGCGCTTGCAGAAGTAAGAACGATATGGTCAGGTGCTGTGTCCACTGCGTTCACCACGAAAGACATACAGGTGCAGTGGTGACGATCAGATGAGACAGGCAGATGAACCACATCACATCAACGAGGTCATCCAGACGAAGAAATCATAATATAACTTTTGGGAATACGATGCAACCAATAAACCTTTGTTAGATGAGCAACTGAAGAACTAATTACGTTGACGCTTGCGCCAGTGTAGACCATGGCCGGAAGGACAGTAGGGTCAGTGCCAAAAGATAGACGCTGGGTCACTGGATCAGCTGCTGTGATAGGTAGACTGGGAGATGACATGGTGGTATCACGATGAAACATAGAGTGAGCGTCAAAACCGGGCCACGTCTGAGCCTGACGATCACGAAACCAAGGAACACTTGAACTTGAGATTGGAAACAGAAGCGTTGTAGCAGAACTTGAACTTGTAGGCGAACGAAGGTAGGCTCGAAGGGTCTCGGCACCAGATGAAAGGGTTTATGGGCGGGTTACTACTACCTAGTGAAACACAACAAACTCACGCAACACAAGCACTGAAGGCGACTACACAACAAGAGTACACTCAAACAATCACACAAAACACTCGATCTCTTCATCATGTACAATACATTTTACTCATGGACTGTCACATCACATGTCGTCCATACATTGTTTAAGAAGTTTTGCTTGTCTTAAAATTGAATTCAAAGACAATCTTGCAGGTAAGGTAACAACAAGAATCAATAGAAGAAAGATAACAGCCTCTGAATCGATAGGAAAGATAACAACATGACATAAATCAACAGAAAAGGTAACATCAACGTAAAAGGTAGCAACATGAATCAATAGGAAAGGTAATAACAACATGATTCATTTGGAAAGGAAAGGTAATAACTAGAGTGCGAACAATACCTGAAAAACGCAATACCCAGTCCCCCAATACCTGAGACCCCGATACCCAATACTGTGTAGCTGAGCCAAAAGTTGCATTTCAGTGAACAGGTACATTCCAGTGGTGTACACAGGATTTCTTTCACATGTATTAAAATTTCGAAGAGGCCTGGTTGGGCCATTGTCCAACTAGGGCGAGAAATTTTGAAAAATTAGCCTTTAAGAAAGCATTTATAAGCCGTTCTGGAGGGTAAAATAAGCAGAAAATAACAGTTTTAGTCTGTACATGACATACTGTATTACAGTGCTCCTTATTTACGGCGGATCTTTTGTTCGTACTCCACCGGAAAGGGGTGTACCAGACCCGCACCCCCTGGGTACAGTACTAATACGTTGTACATTCTGTATCACTAAAATGACAAATTTCAATTGAATCACAAGCGTTTATCTTCGTATGAACAGAGAAATTGCACTAAATACTAGTACTTAGAAAAGCGGGCAGTATAAGACATTCTTAACCTTTAGTTTATTAACGCAAAAACGGCTTTCTATACCTACTGTAATCATCGGTGAATCTCATCGATTTTTCCAGGTCAGGTTTTTTAGTTCAACAGCGATTTTTTTCGATTTTTATAGGTCCAAATTAGTATTGGGTATTGGGGCATAAAAAACCCAATACCCAATACCAATACCTGGAAAACACCCCAATACACCCAATACCAGTTCGCACTCTAGTAATTACATGAAACAGTAGGAAAGGCTGAAACTTAAATGAATAAGAATGTAACGAAATATAGGAAAGGTAACAACATGAATCAATAGAAAAGGTGACAACATTAATCAATAAAGGCTACAACTTGAATGAATAGGAATGTAACAACATGAATCAATAAGAAACGTAACCACCTGAACCAATAGATAAAGTAACAACATGAACCAATAGCAGCGGTATGAATCAATAGAAAAGGTAACAACATGAATAAATATTAGAGGTAACAATATGAATCAATGGGAAGGACTGGAAACAACGTGAATCAATAGTAAAGGTAACAACATGAATCATTAGGAAAGGTAACAACATGAATCGACAGAAAAGGTAAAAACATGACATGAATCAATAGAAAAGGTAACAACATAAATCATTAGGAAAGGTAACAACATGAATCAATAGAAAAGGTAACAACATGAATCATTAGGAAAGGTAACAGCATGAATCAATAGAAAAGGCAACAACATGAATCATTAGGAAAGGCAACAATGTGAATCGACAGAAAAGGTAACAACATGAATCATTAGGAAAGGTAACAGCATGAATCAATAGAAAAGGTAACAACATGAATCATTAGGAAAGGTAGCAACATGAATCGATAGGAAAGGTAACAACATAATTCCAGTGGCGTATCCAGGGGGAGGGTGTAGGGTGTGTACACCCCCCTTTGCGGTGGAGGTAGGAAGAAAAAGTGTATCAAAAATATAAGAAACTAATGAATTATGTACTAAAACTGTCTATTTTGTGCTCAGAATGCCTTCTAAATGCGTTTTTGCAGGCCAAATTTTCAAAATTTTCTCGCCCTGGTCAGGCAGAAGCCCAACCAGGCCATTATAAACTACTAAAACTTGTAATTTCTGTTAATTTTAAGCTCGGAATGCGTTTTAAACGCGTTTTTGAAGGCTAATTTTGCTAAATTTTCTTACCCTGGTTGGGCAGCGGCCCAACCAGGCACTTTCAAAATTTTACACCCCCTTTCCAAAATCCAGGATATGCCACTGCATAAATCATTAGGAAAAGTAACAACATGAATCAATAGAAAAGGTAACAACATGAATCATTAGGAAAGGTAACAGCATGAATCAATAGAAAAGGTAACAACATAAATCATTAGGAAAGGTAACAATATGAATCAATAGAAAAGGTAACAACATGAATCATTAGGAAAGGTGACAGCATGAATCAATAGAAAAGGTAACAACATGAATCATTAGGAAAGGTAACAACATGAATCGACAGGAAAGGTAACAACATGAATCATTAGGAAAGGTAACAACATGAATCGACAGAAATGGTAACAACATGAATCATTAGGAAAGGTAACAGCATGAATCAATAGGAAAGGTAACAACATGAATCAAGTTAAAAGTCAGTGAGTAGGCGCAGGCTTGACCAGCACACTTCTAGCTTCGTTTCCTCCATGCGTAGCAGTGGGCTTTAGGCTGCTCTGTAGGGCGCCACAGTTGCTTGACGGCCGTTCTGATGCTGGGACCAAAAGCCAAATATATGTAGCCATTGATGGTAGCATTTAGAACGCTCAAGTAAGAGACCAGAAACCAGTACTCAAACCCCCACAAGCCCAACATCTCCCAACTAAGGGCTGCCGCCACAGAAGCAACAGTGATCAGTAAGAACTGAATGCACATGCTTATGTCTATATCAGAGTTCGACGCATTGCCAGTGATCGAACGTATCAACAGTTTGACGAAAACTATTAGGTACAAGCCTGGCGCCACAAAAACATTGATCGCATGCAAAGCGGCATTCACTGTAATCTGTGCCTGGGGGTAACTAGCGTTGACGGTCATATCATAAGTGCTGACAGCTAGATTTGGCTCAAATACTACTGGATAACCAAAGAAAAAGCTGCACAAAGCACACCCAACCGAGACCAACCACATAAGCAGCACTGCTTTGACAGTATTCGGAGGCGAGCAGAGCCACTCATACTGTAGATACAGTACCACCGCTACAAACCGGTTGACCGCCAGCACTGCGATGTGCACCACCATGCCCGCCCATGCAATGTTGTCAATGAAACCAAGCAAATAGCTCACTGCTCCTAAGTCTACACCTAAAAGTGCAAAGAAACAACCGATTTGGTTGACAAGACAGACAAGAAAGTCGGCCAGGCCTAAGCTGAGCATGAGAATGTAGCCAGATTTCGATTTCCAGTCGGTTTTCCGCAAAATTGCTAACATGCAGGTGCATTCGACTAGAGAGCCGGTGACATACAGAAAGAAGAGACTGATCAAGAGCAGAGAGTGATAGAGAGACATGCTGGCTTGGCTTATGGAGAGTCTTGCTAGCACGCTACAAATAGCAGACAAACATGTTGTCGAATTCAGTGCTAATTAGACAAATTGCTCAGTATTTAAGAGCTGTTAGATGAGCTTGGTCTGGGTGTTGTTAGGAACGGAATGAGTCGGTCAGCGACAGACATCAAAATTGCAGCTTGGAAATTATTTTAACCCTGAACTGTTTTCTACAAAATTTCCTCGGCATACAGTGTATATACAGGTTATTCAAAAAAACGGGAAATTTACTTGCAGATTTAGTTTGAGCAGTTGGATCTTTTAGCTTTCGGTTTCATTTGAAAGAGTGTGTGCAATGACCGATCGATCGAAGAAGAGGTTACCTCTGCTGGCATTATATTTGTGTGAAATTTAGCTTGAATTCCGTTCACATAGTCGCCAACCACTAACGATCAACCGTTAGGCACTCAGCGTTAGCGGGTTAGGCTGTATGAGTTTGAGTTTATTTCGCCCAAACGCGAAACAGAACAGAAAATTGGGCGCAGACCACCATGTATTGGCCTTTTTCTGCCGAAAATTTAGTTTTCAACTGAGTTCAAACATTGGCAGGCGGCGAATTTTTTCAGTAAATACTCTGGAGAATTCGAATTTACAACTTCACTAGGTAGCTTATTCCATAGCCGGATGGTTCTGACTGCAGGGGTTTGCCAAATGGTGACAACCGATGGCAAGGGGAGGGTATCATTCAGTCCGGACACAATTGGGTATATCACCTATTTAGTACGGATCTTACTGTGGAGAGTGGTTGCGGTCTGTCCCGGCGGAGGATTTAGAGTAGTAAGATCGTTAAAAATCGCACTTTTGGGTTGAAAACTGTAAAAAATAGCACTAATTGGGGCTCAAACACATCTAAAAACAGCTGGTTTCAAGGAATCTTTGCTATTTTCGTGTCTGAATTCTAAGAAGTTGCAAAAAATTGTACCAAACAGTCTTCTCGAAAAATAAGGTCAGCTTTCAATATTTAAGATGAAGCAGTAAAAACAAACTGGCCTCAATGGGACAATGTAGCGAATACGAAGTACAATTTTAGGTATATTATTAGCTACCTCAGTTTTCTAAACGGCTAGAAGGCCAACCAAATACGAGAAACCTGTCGCCAGTGCGTTCGTTAATTGCCATGATGACTGTAAACAAAAATTAAATCTACAAAAGTTGGGAAAGTGCGCAGCACAAGGTAGTAAAGTTAGCAAGCGACAAAAAGCGGTTACAGTATAAACGACGGTATATTTAGACGAAAGACCAGTGGACAGTCAGTCACCGCTTTAAAACAGACATAAGTAAAACAGTAAAACTTTTGAAATTACACAAAATTTAGGTACTGGTCAAAGTTCGGTTTTCTTAGTTTTCGACTTTCGAGTGAAAGAGGCAAGGTTTTCTGCTACGGTAAGGTCACCTCAATTGGAAGAGAATTCCATGTTTTCAACGTTCTTAAAGCAAAGGAGTGTACTATTTATAGCCGGTACAGTAAATAACACTATGCGGTAGTACTTTCGTTTCTGACATCTTCAGTTTGAAAAAGGTACATATACATGAAACCGTTAAATTTCTGTGCAATCCAAAACCGAAAATTCAACGAATTTTGCCTAAAATTGCACTCAAAATTTGAACCTATTAAAGTAAGTCCAATAAAACGGGACAGGTCAAATGAAATAGGTTCAGGTTCAGGTTCAAGTCCACGAATTTCAGGTTAAAAACCTATTAATAAATTCAGGCTCGCCAACAGTAGTTTCTATCACTATATTACAGTTTTAAAGACGTGAGGGTTTGAGAAGCCTAGGTGCTGTAGGGCTAACTGTAGCTTTATACTTTTACACCACTGTAAACATTTGTTTGTTAAACATCAGTAGTGTCCCAATGTGTCTCGGTCCGTGGCCCGAGCGCCCGACCTGACCGACACGTTCCAATAACAAACTTTATTATTGTTTGCTGTTGTAGCACAGCTTATCACCAAACTTCCTGTCATGTTAACTTGAACCAGTCGAACTTTAGTCACTAGTCGTCCGTCAGTCCACCATGTCACTCTTTTTCTCTTTTCCCCTTTCCCGGCCTCTCCTAATAATAACAACAATTTTATTAATAATAAGCACACTTCCTTCCGTTCTCTCTCGCACCCACAATTGGGACGGTGCGCCGGCGGGTATATTCGGCGAGTTTAAAGACGAACTGGAACACGGCGGAATCATCGCTTCGCACCGGCAGCTGGAACAAGCGAAACACCAAGATCTCTACACTCTTTTCGGCGCCGATTTGAAGGACAAAACCAGCGGAGAGCCGCTTTTCCGCGACTGGCAGCGCATGAAAACTGAGGTGGGAAATTTTTCGGAGCCGCGCTCGTTTGCGCACCACAATTTCGTAGAACTGGCCGCTTGGATGAAGAAATATTCGCTCAACTTCCCGCAAATTACGCATTTGTACTCGATTGGAAAGTCGGAACAAGGTAGAGACTTGTGGGTGTTGGTCATTTCGGACAGACCCAAAGTGCACGAGCCCGGCGAACCTGAGTTCAAGTATGTTGGGAATATGCACGGAAATGAGGTAACAGTTCTGTTGTGTTTGTGTGCTGCCCTGATACTACACATAAATTGCTTGCCAGAAAAATCGTCTCGGGAGGGGGGTCCCCATCCGGGGGGGGGGGGGCTGGCCTTAGTCGGGCGGGGGCCAGACCCCCAGATCCCCTGTTACATGTATGCCCCTCAGGAATTTTTAGGAAAAATTTTGTACGAAAAATTTTGATAAAAGCGTGCCTAGATTAGGTGTAAATGAGCTCAAAATAGCTTATTTTTAGGTATTTTAGCGAAAAATTAGCCCGAAACCTTGATTTAATAAAAAATGGGAGTTTTTTGCTTAACATTCGTTCAACCCCGATCAGCTACCGCCACCCCCTCAGCCCCCTCAAGCATTCATGGCCCGGGGGTAAGGGGGTATACCCCTCGCCCATACCCCCTCGGCCGGCCATACCCCCGTCCCGGAGGGAGTAATTTTTCGATTATTTAAGGCAAAATATGCGTTTCTGGACTTTTTTCGGGAACCCCCGGGTCTCCAGACCCCCCTGCGGATTTTTCCGGCCCATGTATGCCCTCAAGATTAAAAAATTTACCACCTCCTCAGGCGAAATGCGAGCCCGTGTCCGCCTGCATATGCCAGGGCGCTGACATGGGGCTAGCATTTCGGCTGAAGGGGGTGGTACAATTTTCAATTTGTTTAGTGGGTGTGGCTGAGAACCTGATGGTGGGTGAACCCCCATAACCCCCCTTTGCCCATCTCTGCCTCCTCCCCCGGCCACGACCTATTACCGAGGAAACTTCGCTCTAACCACAAATTTTCGTAGAAAATTTAGACTTTTGGACAATTTTTGCTGGAAGTTCAGTTGTTGAGTAGTTTTCCTTGCTAATTCGATTATTTCTGGAAACTTTTCATATTGTGGCCGAAAGTCCTGAGTTTTTTCGCCGAACGTTCAGATTTTCCATTTCTCGCTGGAAATTTAGGTGTCATTTTGAGTAAATTTCAAGTTGAGTGCCTGTTCAACAGCTTTGTTTCCCAGTTACAGTCAGGCACTTAACTCCGTTTATGGTACCGACACCATATATGGTGCCACTAGCCTGGTACCGGTACCATAAACGGCGTTAAGTGCCTGACTGACTTGCATGCATGCTAGGCACCTACATACCACACACCTTGTTAGTTTACTTGTATTCTATAATCCAATTGTATACGATTTCCTTTTCAGGTGGTCGGTCGTGAGGCGTTGCTTTATTTAATCTCGGTGCTGTGCGAAAATTACGGCAAAAATCCATACCTAACGCGATTGGTGAACAGTACACGAATCCATATTCTTCCTTCAATGAACCCTGACGGCTACGAATTCGGTCATCAGGGCGATAAGCAGGGCTACTCGGTAGAAGGGATCGTCTCTAGATATACATTAATCTATTCATGATATGTTTAGGGCCGTGAGAATGCAAATAGAGTTGATCTGAATCGCAATTTCCCGGCTCGCTTTCCCAGCCACAAAGAGGAGAGTGCCGGACAGGCTCTGCAGAAAGAGACCAAAGCTGTGATGCACTGGCTTAGACTGTACCCGTTCGTGCTTTCGGCTAATTTACATGGAGGTAATTAATTAATTAATTTTTGTCTTACTTCTCAACAGAGCGCCTATCCGTTTTTCGAAAAAACTTTAACATGCATTTCGCGAGAAAGTCAGCTTACGGGGGGCAAGGGGGTTCATCTCACCGATCCGGCTAAAATTTTATGAGCATAAACTAGACCACGAACGATGACCTTCGGCGCATATTAGAAGAAAAACACCCCCCTAGAACCGGAGCTACACCCCCTCAAAGTTGGCTCGCCAGCCGTTTTTTGGCCAATTTTTGGACCTCTAACGACCCAAATTCAAACGTGTGCCGTTTGCGCAATTCTAAACCGACACCTTTCCCATGCGCACCAATCGATAGCTATTTCAAAATACTTTGAATCCCCCACTCAACTTTTTCCGTATCATACCTGGTTAGCGAGTTATTTTCCGAAATGTACCAAAAATTGCGAAAATTCACCCTCCATTTTTTGCAAATATTCGCCCATAACTCCGGCCACAGAAGCGTGGGCCACCTGGAACTTTCTTCAAAGTTAGCTCATAACTGGCCAAACATAATCCACACAAATTGGTCAAAATCCAAGGGGTGTTGCGGGGGGGGGGTTTGGCCCCCTCAAAGGTTTCCGGAAAAATTTTTTTTACTGCAAATTAATTTTAAAGTAGTCTATCTGATGCAATTTAATGAGCTGATTACGAATCTGAGCTCCGTTTGGCTAGGCTCGGCCTGGATCGGGAGATATGCAAGTCCAAAGTTCCGAAAATCAATGCTCCTTGGTGAGCATATCTTTTGATGGCTAGCCTAAACCGAGTCATGGGGCAGTTTTCTAGACCTATTTTAGCCTGCTGAGTTCAAAACTAACTTCATTTTTTTGCTATGACCTCCCGATCGCGAGTTATAGCCAGTTGAAAATCACTACTACAAAAAAGTGCAATTTTGGTGGTGCGCAAAAAAATCATTCTTTTATCGAGGCCCAAAATTTTATTTCTGACCAGCTCACCGGATGTACTTTTGCCCACTGATTCCAAAAATGACTTCAGTTTTGCTCTAGGAGGTCTGCTTCCCGAGATATGGCCGTTCAAAGTTTTGCGGCAAATCTGCACTTACAGCTCTCACTCTGTTTTGAGCTTCAAAATGGACTGCGTCGATTAGAGCCGCTATTATAAATTTGGCTTTTTTCTACTAGATGCAGTACAAACCACGAACCCAATCGGAAAGTTCGTTAAAGTAGCCGTTTAACGAGCCCATAACGAACGAGGTTCGGTGCAGTGAACCTTAGCGAATTGTCAATCAAGCTGGGCCAGTCGGCCACTAAGCTCTGGAATATAATACGGCTTTGGGCGTAAGGAGGGCCATCTAACTGGGTCACCTATTGTTCTCACAGCTCACTCTGCCTCCTCCTACACACTGCAAGCAATAAACAGGTGAGACTAGGGATGGGCACGTAAATTAATTTTCGTAACGCGTAACATAAATTAAGCGCCGATTTTTAATTTACGTTACGTTTAACAATTACAGTAATTAAAAAAATCCGGATACGGAAATTAAACGAATACGAAAATTAAAATTTAGCAATACGTAAATTAATTTCCGTACATGAATTAATTTACGTTCCTAGCGCAAAACAGATTTTTCTGTTGAATCCTGAGCCCCCCGCATTGTTTTGTTGTATTATAGACATATTTTTGGTTACTACTGAACTACTACTGAATCTCAAATGCGACTTTTAAGGCTAATTTTTCGAAAATTTTTCGCACAGAAGCAAATCCTACTCTTCGAACTGCTAAACCGGTTAATTTCGGTCACTTTTACGGTCGGAATATCCTTTAGATACGTTTTTCAAGGCTTGAATTTGTCAATATGTTATCTGCCTGTATAAGAAAATAAGCAGAAAAGCCAGGCAACTATAAATTCATGTGTAGGTGTTATACTGCTGTTGGAAAGTTCGGGGTTGAAAAATAGGTTCAGGTTCAAGTCAAAGCCAACATCGAAATTTCAGGCTCAAGTCCATCTTCTAAAAAACCTGGACAATAGGTTCAGGTTCAAGTCGACTGATATCTCCAAAAACTGCAGAAATTTTGCGCTGCTTGCAACTTTCCTGAACTACGTATAAGCCTTTCTATTGGCAGTGAAAAAATAGATCAGACTTTACAGGGCAGTGTACTTTCGTTTCCTGACATTTTCAGTTTGAAAATAGGTATAAAAACATGAAATCTTTAAAATTTTGTGCAATCCAACCGAAAATTTTGTATAGTTTGCCTAAAAATTGCACTCGAAATTTGAACCTATTGAGAAAGACCAATAAAACGGAACAGGTTCAACTACGGCTGAAATAAAATAGGTTCAGGTTCAGGTTCAAGTCCACAAATTTCAGGTTAAAGCCTATTTATAGATCCAGGTTCAGTCGGACTTGCCAACAGTATGTTGTACATTTAAAATGCATTCAAACAGAGAAGTGAAATTACATAGTTTTCTTCACTACTAATCTTATACGTAAGTATTGTCATACAAAGCAAAGAAACCGTCAGTGTGTGGTAGGTAGAATACAGTCTGTAGTACGTACGTAATTGGCCAGTTTCTGCGCAGTTATTAAATCCTCAGCAGCTACAGTAATTCAGCCAAAAAACATACTGTACCCACATTTCTTTCCTTCCTTTTGATGTGAAGTTAGATTTCAAAAATACGAATGCAATTGCAATCGAACAAACATAGAATTAAAATTTGCATTGCATACAGTTCATTTTTATGATTTTTCCCGCGATATTCGATTGCTACTACCTACTAGCGATTTTTTAAGAAAAACGAAAATTAATTTACGTATGGCTGGAATCTTAGTCGTTACGATGTTACGGAAATTAATTTACGTAACGTGTTACGGCAAGAAATTAGCCATTTTAATTTCCGTAACACGTTACGAATACGGAAATTAAAATCTGGTAAAACAGAAATAACACATACGTAAATTACCGATTTTAATTTACGTTGCCCATCCCTAGGTGAGACCCGCGATGCTGTCTAGGGTCGCATTTTACTTAATTGTCCTGTGTCTTAGTTAATCTTTGCGGCCGTGGCTGCAATTACACTCCAAATATTGGCTATAAGATCTGGAAACTACACACTGTTGCACGCAAAACACAAGTAACCGGCAAAATTGACGAGCGGGCTGTTGAGTATTGTGAGCGTATTGCGTACAAGTTGCTTGCCGTTCACGGCTGAGGAGTGTAAAGAGACTGTTGAGAGTACGGCAAAATATTAGGCCTCCATAAAGAAAGCAGTCCGAACTACTGTCTCAGTTTAGAAAAAAGTATTGTCATGCTTAGATGCGTATCACCTGCTTGTTATTAATAAAATGTGTGCAACAAGTCTGGTCTTATTATCTTTGGGCTCTGTTTGTCCGCTCGCACCTGGCCCTGTCTATCCGTTACATATTAGCGGCCAGCAGATGGCTACTAATGCCTAAACGAACTTAGTGAACGCGCGTTAGCTGGCTCTCTGGCCAGCGAACCAATGGGCGGTCGGCCGGTGTCACGCCATATTTGGTCCGGCCGCGCATTTGGTCCGGCCGGACCAAATATGGTGCCATATTTGGTCCGGGTCTGGCATATTTGGTCCGGGTATTACAATTTCCTGTTTAATTCCAATAGGTCGGACAAACAGCCTGTAATAATAGTAATAATACAGTTGAAGAACAAATAAAACAATATGAACACTGACTGTCTTACGAAACGAACTTACACTTTGACGCGAATAGATCTAGGACGCGGACCTCTACCACTCCTACCATAGGACGGAAACGGCTTAATTAAAACATTTTCCAAACACTCAACAAGGTGGCCACTAGTGTTGTTTAATACCGGATTTTTCAAATGCGTAGGCGCATACGCATTCCAATTACAAATGCGTATGAGTTTGCGTATATGCATTGCAAAAACTAATTGCATATTGTAAACTAAAACTTGCGTAAACTAAAACGTATTGCGTATGCGTAATGCGTAATCGCAGAAACATTCAGAAATTTCACCGAACAGCTTTTTTGGCTCTACAGTATGCTGTTTAGGTCCAACTTTATAATCCAAAGTTTGGCTACCTTCGTTACCATAAATACGTAGTCAAACAAAAACCAAGTAGTCAAACCGTTTGACTATGACTACACTTTACTGTGGGAAACATATATGTTTTATGTATATGTTTTAAAACATAAATATGTTTATTTTTGGGAAAACATATATGTTTATGTTTTTCAATATGTTTGCATGTCAAATATGTTTTGTATTTATATGTTTTGAGGCCAATATGTTTCTGGAAACATATACATATTTTTGCTATAGGAATTCATGATTTCAAGACTTTTGGTTGCTGTTTGACAGTAAACTTTTCCAAAATCTGGCTTTCACTTAAACTTATTGAATCTGAGCATGCTATCTAACTTGTTGCAAACCGTTTTAAACAGGAAACTCAGAATCTCAAGTTTGAATTATCGAAAATTAATACAAAATCGAAGTGAATAAGCGACTTTTACACAAATATGTTTTATGTTTAAAAATATGTGCATATTCAATTTTCAGAAACATATAACTATATGTGTTATTTATATGTTTGATTGGCGAAAAACATATATGTATAGTTATATTAATATGCTCATCATAGTCAAATGGTTTGACTACAATATAGTCAAATTTGACTACCCTGGTATTGTACTCAAACTTTCATAGTCAAACAGAAATTTTGGTATTGTAACAACACTACTCTGCCTCCATAGCCAACCCGACAAAGCGCACAGTTATTATGCTTTTTTCATCTCTACTCATAACAGGCAAGTCTTCAGACAGCTTGTGGGTGGATTCATTGTGCTTTTCTTTGAATTTTGTTCCACTCATAACAGGCAAGTCTTCGAACAGCTTGTGGGGTGGATTTATTGTGCTTATCATTGAACTCCGTCTCCTGCTCGTAACAGGCAAGTCTTTGGACAGCTTGTGGGGCGGATTCGGTAGGTCAGACAGAAATATACTTTGCAGGATGAGGTGGAACAGCAAAGGCGAGCTGAAAATAACACCAAGCATGAAAATCTATCTAACATGACAGCCTTACAAAGACCACACGCGGTACTAATGGAGACAGCCCGCTAGCAGGTCATAGCCGATTTAGGTATGAATTTGCCGCTTGAAGTTGAACGGTCATATCTCTTGAAGGAGATGTCATACAGTAAAAAATGGGTCATTTTCGGATGTAGCAAAGAAACTACATCTAGTAGAACATAGCCAACGCAATAATAGCGGCTCTAATCGACGCAGTCCATTTTGAAGCTCAAAACAGAGTGAGAGCTGTAGTGCAGATTTGCCGCGAAACTTTGAACGGCCATATCTCGGGAAGCAGACCTCCTAGAGCAAAACTGAAGTCATTTTTGGAATCAGTGGGCAAAAGTACATCCGGTGAGCTGGTCAGAAATAAAATTTTGGGCCTGGATAAAAAAATGATTTTTTTGCGCACCACCAAAATTGCACTTTTTTGTAGTAGTGATTTTCAACTGGCTATAACTCGCGATCGGGAGGTCATAGCAAAAAAATGAAGTTAGTTTTGAACTCAGCAGGCTAAAATAGGTCTAGAAAACTGCCCCATGACTCGGTTTAGGCTAGCCATCAAAAGATATGCTCACCAAGGAGCATTGATTTTCGGAACTTTGGACTTGCATATCTCCCGATCCAGGCCGAGCCTAGCCAAACGGAGCTCAGATTCGTAATCAGCTCATTAAATTGCATCAGATAGACTACTTTAAAATTAATTTGCAGTAAAAAAAATTTTTCCGGAAACCTTTGAGGGGGCCAAACCCCCCCCGCAACACCCCTTGGATTTTGACCAATTTGTGTGGATTATGTTTGGCCAGTTATGAGCTAACTTTGAAGAAAGTTCCAGGTGGCCCACGCTTCTGTGGCCGGAGTTATGGGCGAATATTTGCAAAAAATGGAGGGTGAATTTTCGCAATTTTTGGTACATTTCGGAAAATAACTCGCTAACCAGGTATGATACGGAAAAAGTTGAGTGGGGGATTCAAAGTATTTTGAAATAGCTATCGATTGGTGCGCATGGGAAAGCTGTCGGTTTAGAATTGCGCAAACGGCACACGTTTGAATTTGGGTCGTTAGAGGTCCAAAAATTGGCCAAAAAACGGCTGGCGAGCCAACTTTGAGGGGGTGTAGCTCCGGTTCTAGGGTGGTGTTTTTCTTCTAATATGCGCCGAAGGTCATCCTTCGTGGTCTAGTTTATGCTCATAAAATTTTAGCCGGATCGGTGAGATGAACCCCCTTGCCCCCTCTCTTCGTCACCTAAGCTGACTTTCTCGCGAAATGCATGTTAAACCAGCTGACTGCCATCCCGCTGTCAGTTGTGCAACGAATTCAAACATTCTTTTGCGCAATATTCCACGTTTGTAGTTTATTTTCGAAAAATGAACCGAAGAATCTCCAGGCCATACATGGGCCGGGGGGTGAGGGGGTATACCCCTCCCCCTCGCCGGCCAATACCACCCCCTCGGCCGGCCATACCCCCCTCGCCCACCCCCGCTCCTGGAGGAAGAAAATTTTCGCTATTTAAGGCAAAATGGGCGTTTTTTGGTCTTTTTTCGGGGACCGCCCTCCCGAGGTCTCCATACCACCCCCTCCGGATTTTTCCGGCCCATGTATGCTCCAGGCAGCCTTTTTTTTGCTGAGAAAAAGCACAGGCTTCCTAAGTAAGTAGCACGTCAGTAATGGTGTCCTGAAAAATGATACCATTGCTGTTTGCTGCCGTTTGCGCAAATATTGACCGATAGTTTGTGACGTCTAAGTGGTTACTGTCGGTGCATCAGGCTTGACCCAATCCTGAGAAATTGAACAAATTATCAAATTTTGCAGTTTCAATTGGCACACCTATAGAAGTAGTGTTAAAAATGATTTTTGCAAATGTTCAAAATGTTAAATTTTCTTGCATTAATCATTCACATAGTCTTGAGAAAATAAGCGTTCTGTTCAAGATCTGTTTTTCTGTTCCGTTCATTCAGGAATTGTTTATTTTCTCAAGCCTCTGTCATTATTAACGCATCAAACTTTGGCCCACTGCATGTAGTCTAGGTTCTCTGGTGGCCAATTACCCGTGGGACGACTCAACCAACGGCAAAATAACGCGCTCCGAGAATCCTGACAATGCAGTTTTCGTGAAACTTTCCTACGCCTACGCGCGGGCCCACCCTCGAATGTGGAAAACCGGTCTACGCTGCGGTCTCAAGCCAGAAGGAGACTTTTTCTTCAACGGAATTGTAAACGGCGCTTCCTGGTATAATTTAGCAGGTCTGTCCCGTAATAGGTTGCTATCACTTCCAACTACGGTCTATTTTTGTTGTAGGCGGCATGCAGGACTACAACTACGTGCACAGTAACTGCTTCGAAATTACGGTAGAGATGGGCTGTTACAAGTTTCCACCAGCGGCCGATATGAAAAAGTATTGGGACGAGCACAAATACTCTCTGCTGGCTTTCATGGAGGAGGTGTCTAGCTTACACAGCTGTTTTAGGAAGGAATAGAGATTATTTTCAGGTGAATCGCGGCCTATCGGGCTTTGTGTTGGACGCTGACTCAAAGATGCCGATTGCCAACGCAACTATTAACGTTCGCGAGGCAGGCAAAAATGTCACTTCCTACATTTTTGGCGACTTCTGGAGGCTTATGGTGCCAGGAGATTATCAGGTAGTTTTGCGCCAAAATCAAAAGTGCTATGCTTATCTCAATTTTACGTTTGACCAAACACAACACTGCGTTCGTATGCCACTTTCCTGTAGATATAGTTAGGATATTTTGAAACATGATCACGACGGGTTTTCGTTGATCTTCTAATACAGTCAGGCACTTAACGCCGTTTATGATACCGATACCATATGATACCGTACCTAGGGTAGTGGCGACATTCGGCGACTGCGGTGGTGCCATATGGTACCCCTACCCATGGCCATGGCTGCCGGTACCATTATGGTACGAAATCTGAAAAATAGGTACCGGTACCAATGCGAAGTAGTGGTACCATAAGGTACCACCACAGGCCCCGAACGTGGGGGTACTATATGGTACCACCACAGGCACCGAACGTGGGGGTACTATGGTACCACCACATAGGGAACGACCGGAATTCCGATTCCGATTCCGATCGGAACTGGCAGTTCCGATTCCGATTCCGAACTCAGAGGTCTCGGAATTTTTCGGAACTTTGGCTAAATTTTTAGGAAATCAAACACCAATTCTATGCGTACTATTGCGTGTCTTCTTTGCTGTGCAATCGACAAGCTGCATAGTTTAGTAATCCATAACCTACTGTAATCCAACTAAGTAAAAAATAAAAGTTAGCACTACTCCATTGTGGAAGCACCTGAGTCTGAAGAACTCGGCAGTCTTCAAACGCCTCAAAGATTTTGATCAAAGCCAGTGAACGGACGTTTAAAGTGGCAAAACACATTTTGGAAGGCGACAGAAGTCACTTGAAGCCTGAAAAATAGAGTGCGAACAATACCTGAAAGACCCAATACCCAATACTTGCGTAACTGAGCCAAAAATTGCATTTCAGTGAAAAGGTACATTCCAGTTGTGCACACAGGATTTCTTTCACACGGATTAAAATTTCGAAGAGGCTTGGTGGGCCATTGTCCATTTAGGGTGAGATATTTTGAAAAATTAGCCTTTAAAAAAGATTTAGAAGCCTTCTGGAGGGTAAAATAAGCAAAAATTAACAGTTTTAGTCCGTACATGATCTACTGTATTACAGTGTTTCTTATTTTCGGCAGATTTTTTCTTCTTACTCCACCGGAAAGAGCTGCACCAGACCGCACCCCTGGTAATACATTCTGTATCACTAAAATGACAAATTTCAATTGAATTACAAACGTTTATCTTAGATAAGAACGGAGACACTAATTAGAAAAGCGGACAGTATAAGACATTCTTAACCTTTAGTTTATTAACGCAAAAACGGTTTTCTATACCTACTGTAATCATCGGTCAATCTTTTCGATTTTTTCAGGTCAGTTTTTCAGTTCAACAGCGATTTTAGTAGGTCCTAATTAGTATTGGGTAATGGGGCATAAAAAACCCAATACCAAACTGGAAAACACCACCAATACACCCACTACCCAATACCAGTTCGCGCTCTACTGAAAACGTTGAAAAATTGTTGTTTTTAAAGTATAATTTACGCGCTTTGAATTTTACCTATTGATGGTTGGCGATTTTAATGCATTGTTATCGTTTGACATGGTGATTTGTACTGGATGTTTGTATGGAATTGTAAAGGATGGTTGCGTAAATACTGTTTCTTTGCCGAAAACAGGTTATTCCAAAATTTTAAGCCGATTTTCAAAAAAGTTCCGATTCCGAAAAATTCCGATTCGGAACTGTACTTGAGTTCCGATTCCGATTCCGATCGGACCCAAAAATCCGGTTCCGGTCGTTCCCTACCACCACAGGCCCCGAACGTGGGGGTACTATATGGTACCACCACAGGCCCCGAACGTGGGGGTACTATATGGTACCACCACAGGCCCCGAACGTGGGGGTACTATATGGTACCACCACAGGCCCCGAATGTGGGGGCACCCTATGGTACCACCACAGGCCCCGAATGTGGGGGCACCCTATGGTACCACCACAGGCCCCGAATGTGGGGGCACCCTATGGTACCACCACAGGCCCCGAATGTGGGGGCACCCTATGGTACCACCACAGGCCCCGAACGTGGGGTACTTTATGGTACCACCACAGGCCCCGAACGTGGGGTACTATATGGTACCACCACAGGCCCCGAACGTGGGGGTACTATATGGTACCACCACAGGCCCCGAACGTGGGGGTACTATATGGTACCACCACAGGCCCCGAACGTGGGGTACTATATGGTACCACCACAGCCCCGAACGTGGGGTACTATATGGTACCACCACAGGCCCCGAACGTGGGGGTACTATATGGTACCACCACAGGCCCCGAACGTGGGGGTACTATATGGTACCACCACAGGCCCCGAACGTGGGGTACTATATGGTACCACCACAGGCCCCGAACGTGGGGTACTATATGGTACCACTACAGGCCCCGAACGTGGGGGTACTATATGGTACCACCACAGGCCCCGAACGTGGGGTACTATATGGTACCACCACAGGCCCCGAACGTGGGGGTACTATATGGTACCACCACAGGCCCCGAACGTGGGGTACTATATGGTACCACCACAGGCCCCGAACGTGGGGGTACTATATGGTACCACCACAGGCCCCGAACGTGGGGTACTATATGGTACCACCACAGGCCCCGAACGTGGGGTACTATATGGTACCACTACAGGCCCCGAACGTGGGGTACTATATGGTACCACAACAGGCCCCGAACGTGGGGTACTATATGGTACCACTACAGGCCCCGAACGTGGGGTACTATATGGTACCACTACAGGCCCCGAACGTGGGGTACTATATGGTACCACCACAGGCCCCGAACGTGGGGTACTATATGGTACCACTACAGGCCCCGAACGTGGGGTACTATATGGTACCACTACAGGCCCCGAACGTGGGGTACTATATGGTACCACCACAGGCCCCGAACGTGGGGTACTACGTGGTACCACAACAGGCCCCGAACGTGGGGTACTATATGGTACCACTACAGGCCCCGAACGTGGGGTACTATATGGTACCACCACAGGCCCCGAACGTGGGGTACTATATGGTACCACCACAGGCCCCGAACGTGGGGGTACTACGTGGTACCACTACAGGCCCCGAACGTGGGGGTACCATATATGGTGTCGCTACCATAAACGGCGTTAAGTGCCTTAAACCTAAAACTTAGTGCCTAAAACTTAGGTTTTTTAAGGGTAATCGATCGCTCTTCTTAATCCAAATTTCAGGTTCATTTTGCGCTAGAGGATCACTGTTTAGGTTACTGCAACCCATCCAGATTACCACCACGAAACTAAGAAAGTTACCGTAACGCCAGGCTACAGTACTGCAGTAAATTTTACTCTGAAACCACGAGTGAAAAGAATGCAACTGGCCCAAAAGGCTAATTCCGGGTCAACAATTCAACCTACTTCATCAACTGTTGATTTGAATGGTGATCTCCACTCATCACCTCACTCCGATGACCGAACCACCCAGGAAGTGAACGTTCAGACTACCCACGAAGAAAATGACCAGACCACTCAAGAAGACGAAGCCGAAGAAAAAGAAGAAACATCAACTGTGCCTTCAAAATTCGACTTGGACTATTTTATCAAGCAACAGTGGCCTAAGCTCTTGCACTATAATATGGAAGAGAGTGGCCTAAAATGGGAGAAACACGACGAATTGTTGCTTTTGCGTTCGTCGGTTGGCCAAAAGTCTTACGATACGGTCAAGGTTTTCGTGGTGGGACCCACAACCGATGACAATCGCCTAGCCGAGGCCGTTCTACTGCGCTTTCTGACTTGGATCTGCGAAAAATCGGCCAAACAATCGTCCTACCTCGACAAATTGGAGATTGTGGCGCTGCCCGGACTGCCGGTTGAAGGTGTCTGCTCCGTTATATGCAAATTTTCTCTTCTAAATGTTATTCACGACGGCAATTTATAGACTTGAGCTTTGACTCGAACGGCGCGCTACTGGAGCCGCCCTCGCTCGCTGATTGGTTGAAAGAGACGCCGATGGACATGGTGATTGGTCTGGAGCCGGGAACGGTCAGCTCGAAGGTCTTCTCTCCGCCCACACACACGCCCGCCTGGTTTGATAAGGACGAATTTGAGAGCAGTCTGGCGCAGTAAGAAATTGACATAAACTCACAGAAGCAGAAACCGAGGGGGAGGGGGATACATGTACAATTCCCGGCCGGTGTGGGGGAGGGGAGAGGGTTTTTTCGTCAGTTGGGTTGGGGGTCGTCGGGGGTTTCGCGCAGAGATAGGTCCAAAATTTGAAAAAGCTCTAAAACTCCGGGAAATGGCTTTTTCCACGTTTTTTAGTAAGGAGACTAAAGATCGCTATTATAAGTTGCCGAATAGCGTTTATAAAACTAAAAAAAACAAGCAAAAAAGCGATAAATGTGGTTTCCAAAAACACCGATTCCTTTTAAATATCAGCAGCGGAAACGCCAAGTTTGGTTTCCAAAGGCTTTTCAAGCGAATTTTTAGGCTAAAAATTAGTGATTTCTGACTGTTGTTAGTACTATTTAAGATGCATTTTGCGAGAAAGTCAGCTTTGGTGCCGAAGAGAGGGGGCAAACAGGGTCATCTCACGGATCTGGCTGATATTAATATCTGTTAAAATAGAGCACAGTCGAAGACCAACGGTGCGTGCCCGGCCACCAGCAACCCCCTGGAACCGGAGCTACACCCCCTCAAAGTTGGGTCGGCAGCAATTTTCTGGCTCATTTCCATGTGTCTGACAGTCTCCATTCAAACGATCACCCTTCATTCATTTCTTAAGCTATGATCCCAACTCGCATATGTTTTTGTAGCTGCTCCAATGGCCTTTCATTTTCTGGTAATCCCCTTTCCAGATCATAGCTGGTTAGCGAGACATTCTCCGAAAACTACGAAATTTCCGCAAAATGCCACTCCGTTTTTTTTCGAAAAATCTTTATAACTTTTTATGCAAAGGCCCTGCCAAGCTAATGTTTTAACAAAAGTTAGGCATGAGTTGGCCAAACAAAATGAGCGCACTAAAGTGTGCTGTTTAGGGGGGGGTATGGGGGGGTGCTTGGCCTCTCAAAGGTGTTCGAAAAAAAATTTTTTCTGCAAAGCTTAGTGGTTCGCATACTGTTATATGCAGTTTTGTGTGCTGAGTTCGAAAATGCATTTAGTTTAGCTAGATTCGATCTGGATCGGGAGAAATTGGCGTCCAAAGTTGAGACCAAGCCTATTTCTTGAGTGGCTCTACTCGCTAGTATGACCATTAACCGCGGTGCAATGCAGTTTTTCTTATGTAGTTTTTGCTGCTGATTCCGAAAATAACCTTATTTTTGCTCTACGTTGCCTAGTTTTGAAGATATCGGCATTTTTATGATTTGGGAAGAAAACGGCTGCACTTGCTATAACATGCTCGTTTGAAAGGTGACTGAATTCAGTCGCATGTAGGGTACAGAGCCATCAAATTAATATCACCTAATGCAGTTTTTGTCGCTGATTAAGAAAATGACATCTGTTTTTCAATCTGAACGCTCCTGAGCTACTTATGTAATTTTTATGCCCTGGTACTCAGACAATAAGTTATCTGTCAAATCTGGGCATAACGTGGTATCTATCTGGTGCAGTTTTCTCCGCTGATTCAGAATATTATCATATTTTTGCGCTACGGCCACTCAGTCGCAAGTTATGGACCTCTGAAGTTTCATTAAGAAACATGTCGTGAGAAGCCGTAATCCTGAAATAGATGTTCAGCATTCATGGATTTCTGAAGGGAACCTTTTGTCAGTCAATAGAGTACCCGACCTATTTTGACCCGCTGAGTTCAAAAATGACCTTTGTTTTTCTCTACTGCTGTTCAATTTTGAGATATTACTGATCAAGCCAAATTTGCATTAATATTCGCATATCTGCAAAAGGAGTAATTAAAGATTAAAACAAACGCCATTTTTGAACTCAGCGGGTCAAAATAGGTCGGGTACACTATTGACTGACAAAAGGTTCCCTTCAGAAATGCGTGAATCTTGAACATTTATTTCAGGATTATGGCTTGTCAGGGCATGTTTCTTAATGAAACTTCAGAGGTGCATAACTTGCGACTGAGGGGCCGCAGCGTAAAAATACGATGATATTCTGAATCAGCGGAAAAAACTGCACCAGATAGATACCACGTTATGCCCAGATGTGACAGATAACTTATTGTCTGAGTACCAGGGCATAAAAATTACATAAGTAGCTCAGGAGCGTTCAGATTGAAAAACAGATGTCGTTTTCGTTATCAGCGACAAAAACTGCATTAGGTGATATTAATTTGATGGCTCTGTACCCTACATGCAACTGAATTCAGTCACCTTTCAAACGAGCATGTTATAGCAAGTGCAGCCGTTTTCTTCCCAAATCATAAAAATGCGGATATCTTCAAAACTAGGCAACGTAGAGCAAAAATACGGTTATTTTCGGAATCAGCAGCAAAAACTACATAAGAAAAACTGCATTGCACTGCGGTTAATGGTCATACTAGCGAGTAGAGCCACTCAAGAAATAGGCTTGGTCTCAACTTTGGATGCCAATTTCTCCCGATCCAGATCGAATCTAGCTAAACTAAATGCATTTTCGAACTCAGTACACAAAACTGCATATAACAGTATGCGAACCACTAAGCTTTGCAGAAAAAATTTTTTTCGAACACCTTTGAGAGGCCAAACACCCCCCCATACCCCCCCTAAGCAGCACACTTTAGTGCGCTCATTTTGTTTGGCCAACTCATGCCTAACTTTTGTTAAAACATTAGCTTGGCAGGGCCTTTGCATAAAAAGTTATAAAGATTTTTCGGAAAAAAACGGAGTGGCATTTTGCGGAAATTTCGTAGTTTTCGGAGAATGTCTCGCTAACCAGCTATGATCTGGAAACGGGAGTACCAGAAAATGAAAGGCCATTGGAGCAGCTACAAAACCATATGCGAGTTGGGATCATAGCTTAAGAAATGAATGAAGGGTGATCGTTTGAATGGAGACTGTCAGACACATGAAAATAAGCCAGAAAATTGCTGCCGACCCAACTTTGAGGGGGTGTAGCTCCGGTTCCAGGGGGTTGCTGGTGGCCGGGCATGCACCGTTGGTCTTCGACTGTGCTCTATTTTAACAGATATTAATATCAGCCAGATCCGTGAGATCACCCTGCTTGCCCCCTCAAAGCTGACTTTCTCGCAAAATGCATCTTAAGTTCGTTAGTACTGGAGCCGTTACTGGTACTTGTATTTTCGGTCGGGGTCCCTAACTTGCCTCGGGGGAGGAGGTGGGTTGGTTGGCCTTTTCTAGCTAGGGGGTAATCCCGCACACCCCTAGTACATGTATTATGGGGATTGATCTGAACGTTGGTAGAGAATTTTAAAATTGCTTAGAAACGCTAGCGATGAGCTCAAATACAACTCAAAGTCGATCCGATCCGATGTGTGGGGGGGGCCTCACGGCCCTACGCTCAGACCTCTGCGGTCCATTGCGCAACCCCCGTATTCGTCATCTCGGACGTTTGCCCTCCTTTCACTGCCAAGCCACTCTAGCCATGCTGTTGGGCGCCAGGTACTAAGAGAGTGCCTGGCGTGGTGACATCATGGTGCCGACAGCTCCCAACGGCCGCCCGGCGAAGAGGCCAAACCGGTATTGGCCTTATTGCTGGTTTCTCAGACGGCACCTGACGTCGTTGATCTTTCTCCAATGTGGCATGCTGTAGGAGCGGCTTCGGTGCAATGGCAGATCCAGTTGGTTCCCATTTTACCTACTCGCTGTAACCAGCTTTCGGTGGCCTGGGTGGAGCGTTGTGCCGACGACCAACTCTTTGCAGCAAGAAACTTGCCACGCCGAGAGGATGAACCACTACAACCACTAGGGATGCAGCGGCCGCCGTGACTCAGAGGCAGCGAGCTACCCACTGAGCCACCGACGCGGCCAACTCAAAGTCGCTGTTTTGCGGAATATTTTAGTGTCTGAAGTTGTAAAATAATTGGCACAAAAATTGTTTGACAATGACAAGATAATATAAATATCGGAAGGACTCTACTAGTCCACCATGGGGATGGGAGTCTGTCTATACTCGGTAGGGTCAATTTTATACAATTGTAAGAGAGTTGTAAGAAAAAAAGAGTTATTTTGGTCGAAATCACAAAAAATCCGACAATTCTGGTGTGCGAAAATTATGCAAAAACCCTCTTGAGTTTAAATTCGGTGGCGTTGCGTACTAGAAATCGTTCACAAATCACTTAAAATTTGAAATCAGTATTCTAGGCTAAAAAGACGTCAAACAATCCGTCAAGACACATCTAAAATCGCAATTTTGGCAGTTTTCGTGCCTCAAGTTGTAAAAAAATGGCCCAAGACGGTAGGAGTCGAAAAAGTCAGGAATATGGAAATTCCGGATCTGTACAAACCCTGTGTTTACATGTATCACCGAAATCTCTTTGACACAGCTACTTCACATTATTTCACAGTCCTCACGTGCCGTGACAGTTAAAATTTGTAGAGCATTGTCAGAACAGAAAAAGTGCAACACAGAATTGGTGGGCTTGAGCGTGTTTTTGGGTTCAGTGGCCCAAGCCAAAAAGGACAGTCATCCGTTCATTCTGTCCATGGGAGTAGGCTGCGGTCCGGAAACAGAGGAGCAGATCGAGAAACTGTCCACCGGCCTGCTCAACGGTGCCATTCAGGTAGCTCCAAAGGTGTGTGGTGATGGAGCTTCTTTCTTTTCTTCCTTTGCACTGACTAACAACCCAGCAGCTTTTTTCTGTAGCAACCGTAAATCTCAACCGGTTAGAATGAAAGGTAGACAAATTCTTGAAAGATTGCTGCAATCTTTAATAAGATATTCTGGTTATTTCCTGAGATAATTGCCCTCAAAATCAAAACAGAGATTTTGGCAATGAACAAGACCAATTTTTATTGTTCTATTGCACTCCGTAATGATGAGGGCTACGAGGCTTTACTGGTGAAATATCCAACTGTGTGTTATCAGTAAAGCCTCGTTGTTTGTCCTCAGTAGTAGGAACCTGTTTTATCATTAAGTGATCTTGTTCATTGCCAAAAATCTCTGTTTTGATTTTGACGGCAAATATCTCAGGACCTAAGCAGAGTATCTCAATAAAAATTGCAACAACCAAGAATTCACCTATCTTTCATTAAAATCGGTTGAGATTTATGGTTGCTACTGTAAAAAATCTGCTGGGGGACTATTTTTTGACGGACCCTATTTGTGCTGTCTGCACATGTGACTAACATTTCTTGCACTAATCTCTGGCACACACAGGTAGACCTAGACTGAAATGAAATCAAAAGATTTTCTATATATAATATTTATTGGTTGGTACAGGTATTGCTGTATGGTCGAGGTACCGAGGTCTCCGTGAGTCCACTACCGGACGCAGCCCAAGAGTCCCATCCTACCTGGAGTGACCAAGAGATCACCACTGAACCTCAGACAGTCACTGCTGAACTCACCAAATCAGAGCTGACCAGTGCAGTTCCAGCGGTCACTCAGAATCTCAGTCGAGTGGACAAACTGAAACAGCTATGTCCTGACTTGTATGGCGGTGTGGAGATTGACGCCACTGAAGGTTAGTGGTCTTTCTTTTACTGACATAAAAACTCAGCAGTTTTTTACTGTTAAAGTTCTTATCCCCTTCCCGGAGGGAGAACGTTTTCGCTTATTTAAGGCAAAATAGGCGTTGGACTTTTTTCCACCCCCTTTTTTCCGGCCCATGTATGGTGAGAATAAGATATTTATTGTGTCGTATCTTCTCAGGAGTACGCGTCGGCTGGCCCAACGCCAACCGGGCGAAGCCTCACATTCTAATCTTGGGTATGGACGAAAATCAGCGTGAGATGCTCTGGAAATTCGCCGAGTACCTTTGTCGAAATCGTAAGCAACCGGAGGTGCGGCGCATCACCGAAAAGGAAGTTCTGGTCGTTTTTCCTGTCGTCCCTGAAGCCGCTTCCGGCTGTCGAGAACGCGTATCCGTGCACGCTCAGCAAGCGTTCGTCGAAAAAGTACAGGTGCGGAGCTTCATGCAAATTTTCTACCGACCTACAACAATTTGGTAGTACATGTTTGTATTTCTTGTCTCCGCGGAGCTGTATGCAAATATTTTGTGGAACTTGTGGTCTCTGTGTTGTTAGTGTGGAGCTGTATGCAAATTTGCTTCAGACGTCCTATCCAGCCCTGTCCAGCGTGATTTTGTTCAGTAGCGGCGCGATGCGAGTACAGTACTTTCCGCCGCTCGGCGACCAGTCAGCGACGAGCTTGAAGTTCGTTCAACAACTGGCTGCTCAGTTTGCCGCCGCGCATCCTCTGATCGACCCGCAGCCCGGTCAGTTTTTGGACACAAATCATTATTTACTAAATTGAGAAGCCGAACAACATATTTGGTAGCCAAATGTGGCCGACTGCAGTGCCATATAGGGCGTTTTTAGTGCCTGTCCTGACCTTTTGCAAATACCTGAAAACAGTTGTTTACCAGTTTGACTCTAGTTATTATAAATGAATTTACAGACGCAATCGACATGTGCTCTGAGAACAAGCACAAACGACCGTCGATGGGGCAGAAGATGCATCCGTGGTTGCCGTCCTTCAAGAACTCAGAGGGTTCCAGACCGCTCAACTCTTTACCTCTGGGTCTGGTGGTTCAGGTCTCCTGCTGCTATGAGCAGCTAAAGCTGGGTGCAAGGCTGCTGGATGAGAATAAAGCGGCACTGATTAGGGCCTTGGACTGGGTAATTGTCGTTCAGGGTCAGCCAAGTAGCTACCTCTATAAACGGGACACCATAATAATGCAGCCAGAATGTTTCCTAAGAAATCACTTTCTCACGTACTACCAGCTACAGACGGAAAATATTGAATTTCCGAATACATATGATTCAAGCTTCGAGAAAAATATCTATAAAAAATATGTACGTAAAAATACATAAAATATACAGGGTGTCTCAAAAAAAATGATCACATTTCTTTTTACTGCCATTTCCGCAAATTTTGACCAAATAGGCTGAAATTTGGACCATAGGTGCCAAAACTCGTGCAATTTTATGTGTTAAAGTTTGGTGCACTAGGCTTGACTCATTCCCGAGAAATTTCAAAAAAAGTGAAATTTGTTAAATCAATAGTGAAAGCCGGTCACTGAAAAAATGATCACATTTCTTTTCACTGCCATTTCCGCAAATTTCGACCAAATAGGCTGAAATGTGGACCATAGGTGCCCAAACTCGGGCAATTTTATGTGTTAAAATTTGGTGCACTAGGCTTGACCAATTCTCGAGAAATTTCAAAAAAAGTGAAATTTGGTAATTTCAATACCAAAAGCGGTCACCGAAAAAACGTTACATTACATTATCGCCTAAACTCTAACGATAGCGTTGGAGTTCATGCCTCAACTTTACACACGAATTACCCTGAACTTCTGCGTTTACACTCCAAATTTCATCCAATTCCGTCAAAAATTAGAAAAGATATAGGAAAAGGAAATGTTTCCATTTTTCGGTGACCGCCTTTCACTATTGAAATTACCAAATTTCACTTTTTTTGAAAGTTCTCGGGAGTGTGTCAAGCCTAGTGCACCAAACTTTAACACATAAAATTGCACGAGTTTTAGCACCTATGGTCCAAATTTCAGCCTATTTGGTCAAAATTTACGGAAATGGCAGTAAAAAGAAATGTGATCATTTTTTTTGAGACACCCTGTATATTTTTGTTTAATGTTCTGACGTGTTTTGTGTCAATTCAATCGAAACAGCGCAGGTGAACTGAAAATTTACTATTTACTCACTTATATTATTCACTAGACCACTTACGGAAAAAACTTGATTGAAAAACTACCTTTAAAAGAATCGATTTATTTTTGTATTTTATTCAGTTTGGAAAGTCCTTGTTCAGCAAATTTTCTATCCCATTCTAAGTTTATCTCGGAGTACAGAAAGGTTCGGAAAAATTGTCAACTTCCTTTTGGTATTTTTTGCGATGATTTTAATGTTAAAAATGGATACATTTCTTTTTGCTGTAATTTTTGCAAATTTTCGCCAAATTACCTGGAATTGGGAGAATATCTGCTAAACTTCGGGGTATTTTATGTGTTAAAACTTCATTTAGTTAGACAGACGCAGTTTTGAGAAAGTGAAGGAAGTCCTGATCATCAGTTTTTTGATCGAGCAGATCAGAAAAACCAGTTCTTCAGAGGAATTCTTATTTTCTCGATCCTATCCCAATCTCAGTGCATGAAATTTTATCACAAAATACCTTTAAGTTCAGCAGATGTTCTCCCAATTCCAGATCATTAGGCGAAGATTTTCAGAAATTATATCAAAAAGAAATGTGTCTATTTTTAACCCCACAGTATTTTTAACCAACATATCTTACAGATTTGGCAAAGTGCCATCACTGGAAATTTATCGGTGCAAGACCTGAATGACACGATTGCCTCCGGAGTACGGCTGAAGATCACGGCGGTGCGTAAATTCCCGCACGGCGGAGATTCGCTAATTCGATACAGCACTGCCAACGGTCAGTACTTCGTGAATCTGCCTCCGGGCGAGTACGAGCTGGAGGCCTCCAAGTCGGGTTACAAACCCACCACTGCCGGGTTCCAAGTGACCGTTGACCCTGCCTCCAATGTCCTTATGGAACCGGCCAGACTGGACCTGTGGCTCAGGGAGAACTGGGTTCTTTTTGGAATGCGAAGAACGGCCTGGGCGCTTATTCTGGCTGCCATCACTTTGGGAGTTCTTTCGGTAAGTGGACAAAGGTGGTTGACCCCCTCAAGCTCTGACATATCCCTCACCAGGCCGCCGCTAGCCCCTCGGGAACTTTTTGGAAGAGATTTCAGTGTTCTATTCTGATAGAAATAGACCTAGAATAGGTGTTGTAGCTCAAAGCTTAGCTTAATTGCAAGAATTGGTGAAAAAAGCTTGATTGTAGATGAAAATCCGACTTACCACCTTCTGAGCCCTCACCTTAGGATTTCAATATTCTTATCCCCACCAGCAATTAGCAAACATGGTCTAGTATTTCGGCTTTGAGAAAATATTCAATTCCTGACGGGGGGCCAGACAAGGGTAAACGGGATGGGCTGAGGGGTTGAGCCCCTTAGGCTCAGACCTACCCCCATGAGGCCGCCGCTACCCGCCCTCAGGAATTTTTGGGAAGAATTTTGTATAGAAAATTATGATAAAAGAAGGCCTAGATTAGGTGTAAATGAGCTCAGAATACCTTTGCTTATTTTAACCTATTTTTGTGAAAAATAAGCCTAAAAACCTTGATCTTAGCAAAAAAGCGGACTTTTTGGTGGCTTTCCATCCCCTCAACCCCGTATCAGCCGCCGCTACCCCGCCTGAGCCTCCTCAGGATTTTAAAATTTGCCACCCTTCAGCCCAAATGTTTTGAGGTAGCGACAGTCTGAGCGGCGTAGATGAGGCTCATGCATGCCACTCAGCATACATGTAACAGGTTATCCGGGGGTTTGGGGGTCTGTCGCCGGCCGGGGGTCTGAGCCCAAATGTTGGGAGGGCGGTTGGGCACTAAAAAATGCTCAAAATCGAAAAATCGCAATTTTTCGGCTAAAAATCGTCAAAAAACGCCAATTTGTGCTGAACTACGGATAAAAAGTGCGTTTTTTACAGGTGATGTTGGCAATTTTTGTGTCTGAAATACAAAAAATCGCTCAAAAAATTACTTGACAGAAACATCGGAGGGGGGTCGGAAAAATCTTCTCCGGGGCGGGGGTGGGGCCAGACCTCCTGTTAAATGCACGCCCCTCAGCCGAAATGCTATGTAGTGTGTGTTTTGGTTATGTAGTGTGTGTTTTGGTGAGAAACCGTCTTTCCAGTACATTCTGTGTTGTCTGTGTCGCAACACGGGCAAGGAAAATCGACCGTGGGAGAACGGCTTCGAACCTCTTCCACTCGACGATTCGGACTCTGACCTCGACTCGGAGGAGAAAGACACGATGGGTCTGGCCGGAAGTGCCAATCGATTCTCTTCTATGACTGGTGGCGCCACCTGGCGGCCGAACGGCAAAGCCAAAGAGAGATTGGGCAGCGGCAGCGAGGACGAACTGTTCGATTCTGTTCGATTTTCGTCTCCACCCGGGTCCTAGACTGAAATTACATTTGCATATTTTTCTTACTTGCTGCTTTTCTTCATTGAGATCTTCTTGTTCTTTCAACTTTGCTGCTTGCCTGCCCTGCCTCAGCGACTTTTGAAGTCGGACCATTGTTTTTTTGCTAGTTCTTTCTTCGGGCTAACAGAGTATGATGCACTGTTTTGCAGCAATCGTAAGAAGATTCCCAAAACTGTGGAACGTTATTTCAGCCAAAAAAGTAATCTTGTCGAAATTGAAATTCGTGAAATTTCACTATTTGTTTGTGTGGCTGCCCCGCTTTCCGGAACACTCTGTACACTTGCAACTGTCTTGTCGTATTTTGTTCGATTTTTCTCTGTTGTCAGACTACTACCGATTTAATTGATAGAATTTAAAGTTTGATGGTGCTGGTTGCCTTAAAAGTATAGGTGCCTTTCGGTCAGGATAAGGGTATCATAAAGAGTGACGTCATTCAGTGATCTTTGTTGAATTTTTATTATTTAATCAGATTTTGATAAAATTCGATTCGAACTGTTTAGACTGACTGCTTACTCTATTACAGTCAGGCACTTAACGGCGTTTATGGTACTGGCACCATTTATGGAACCGGTACCTAGGCTAGTGGCATCATATATGGTAGCCCTTCGTTCGGGCACTGCGGTGGTACCATACATGGTACCCGCAGCCATACCCATGGCCATAGGTGATGGTACCATATGTGATACGAAGTTTGGAGGGAGCGGTACCATATATGGTGTCACCACTGTGACCGAACGTAAGGGTAAAAAATATGGTGCCACTAACCCAGGTACTACCACCATATATGGTGCCAGTAGCATAAAGGGCGTTAAGTGCCTGACTGTATTACAATGTTGTTTATCTGTACTTAACGTAGACGTCACATCCGACCTCTATATCACCTTCTTTATCCAATCCCAAAAGACATCCTAGCACCGGGTTGGAGCCCAAACTTTTCCGGTCGTCTTCGTTCTGTAGCACTCGGTATCTGAAAGTCACACTTTCTTTTTGTTGTCTCCTGCAGAGTTGTGACGAGTCTACTAACTTTCTCAAGCTGCTCAACGGTTCGAACTGTTTGTCCTTTTCGCCAGTTGCGGTATCTATAGTGGTTTGCAGACAACGCGTGCACGGGCGCAAGTAAGTCATCTCAGCCTCACCAATTCTGATTTCCAGCCAGTTATCCTACAACTAATGCTGATCAGTTGCATTGGGCAGTGCAAAAATTACGTACTAATGGCATTAGGGGGTTGGTCCAATGATTACTACTTATTACGGTGGGGAGGGGAGGGGTTGCCAACAGCGGCGTACCCAGGATTAGTGATATTCTGAGCATAAGATTGACAAAATTAGCAGTTTAAAAAGTTGTAGTAGTTGTTTTTTGCCCAACCAGGGCGAAAAAGTTTCAAAAACGCCTTTAAAAGGCGTTCTGGGCATAAAATAGACAGGTACAGGTAATAATTTATCCCTCTCTCTTATTTTTGTCTCATTTTTCCTTCCTGCCTCCACGACAAAGGGGGTGTACCTACTGTTGTTTGGGTATGGGATTTTCAGGAATCGGTTCGGTATGGGTAGGTATTCGCAAAAATACCGGTATTTATTCGGTATTTGCTGAAAATCTTTTACAAAGTCGAAAAACACTGAATTTCCCATTTACGTGTAGAAGGCCTTGGATTTAGTCATTTACAAGGTCAGAGGCTAAAAATTCATAAAAAGCAATGGGATTTACAGTATGTTAGGAATTTTTGAAATTATTTTTTTGTTTTATTGGAGTGAAAATCGTTTCTATAAATATTTTTGTCTATGAGAAATGCTTCCATTGTAGCGTACTTTTAAGGCCTCCTAGTGTACAGTATGAGGGCCTATTTGTTGATTGTGATGTACTGTACAACAAGTACTGTATATACAGACTTGATTATTAAGGAGCCGGTGTGAAGTTAAGCGAAAACTAGACCAACGGTTTCTCGTAACAAATCAAGTTTGGGACAGGGAGTAGGGTCAGAGGACTAAAAATCCTTTAAATTCGATATTTTTGAATGATATCGTAATAGAATGTGTTTCTGTATGTCCCAAAAATGCAAAATTGCAAAGAAAACATTGAGGAAAACAGGAAATTTTCGATTAAAATTACAATAAGCTGGACAAAAATACCGATACCCAAATATTCTGGGTATTCCCAAAATAATCGGTATACCGGGTATGGGTATTTATTAAAATACCTGGAATGGAATCGGTAGGTATTTATTGGGTAGGTATTCCCAAAAATACCCATTTTTCGGTATGGGTTCGGTATACCCAATCAACAGTAGGTGTACCCAGACCCACTCTACACCAAAACCACGGTTCGGTATGCTACTGGCACTGGTTGACAATTTTATTACGTAACTTTCAGCTTGTAGCTCTAAAGTGCAGAAGAAATCAATGAAGTGGCCATTATTTTAATTGTTTAATGTACAGTATGTATGTAGTCTCGTTTTAATTGTCATTGTCTGCAGAAGCGTTACAACCTTGGACAGACGAAATTTTGAATTTGATTAAAGCCACTTTTTCTAATGTAAAATTTTGTATAGAATTGAATGGTGGCACTCCCAGGTCGCTCCGACCACTGGGAAGGGTGCAATTCGCGATTTCCTGAACCCTACTTTTTTCAAAAAACCGAATTTCAAAAATGACAAAAACTGGATTTGATCACAGTTCTCCACCATTTTAAGAGACAGAGACCTCGGTCTTACTTCATCAGAGAGCCCGGAAAATATCCTTTCTTTACAAGTCGTCAGATTTTAAATCCGCCGAAAATTAGCATAAAGCTGTGCATTTGAAAATTTGAAACAGAGCACAATTTTCAAACGGGCGCATACAGCGGGCTGCATTTTGAAATTTAATGTTTTATACATCATTCGATTCGCCTCATCGAGAGCTTTCGTTTAAAATTATTTCCAGCTTGGGACAGACACTACAAAGGGTAGAAAACTCGCAAATACCGTAAAATACTCAAGTTTTTTTTAGATTTTTTGCATGAATTGGCTGTGTAACTTTTGACTAGGAGAAAAGATTTATATTTTGGTTATAAGTTTTGAAACAGACCACTGTGCCCGTCTATAGGCGGAATTTCAGCTCGCTAACTAAACCCGCTTAAGAATTACAAATACTTTTATAACTGTAAGTAGGGACAATTTTGGTTTTCATGAAAAAAGGTGCTTATCGATGTTTTTGATTTAGTTTGTAGTGGCGGTGCATAACGTAGCAATTATGTTTGTGAAAACTGTGGAAAAAACAAGCACCTACATTACCAAACTGTTAATTCTGTGTTGTGTATATGTTAAATGTCACTCGATTGGTCGGATTTGTTGTAACCGTTTAATGATTTAGCTTGTTCACATAGCGCATCTCAGTAATAGCTATGCGCCTAGCGCATATTCTTTTCACAGGTTCAGTCAACCTTGAAGCTCTGCAACTGCATAAACTCACATGTCATAGTATGTGGTTAGCCAGAGCCGTCTTGTCCCATTGTTTTGGATAATGAATCTGAAGTGCCACACAAATGCTCATCAGAGAACCCTTGGTCTTACTTTCGAGCTCGTTATTCTTGGCCGAATGGCAGATGTCTTTGGCTGAGGCTTCAACTGGATGGGGAGAACCAAAACTTGTTTAGCCATTTCTTCGAGGTCAGCTGCAATTGCTTCATGCTCATCAGCATCTTCTACTGCAGCAGCATCATACAAATCTTCTTCTTCAATTGCACTGAGCTTTTCCTTCCTCAACTGCTTGCTCTTTATTGCTCCCAGCCAGGCCTTTATTTTTCTTTCGGTGAGCCATTCAGACCTTTCAAACTGACCACAAGCACGCATTTTTTGGGCAAGCTCAGGGATATTGATTCGGCGTGTGTGTCAGCACCCTGAACGTGCTTATTGAGAAACTCTATCACAGCAGCTGACTTCACAATGTGTCTCCACCCAGCCACACTCAGCGTCAGCATGCACACAACACAAAACGCAGAGTTTATGTTGAGAGGCACGTGAGCGAGGGTATCCACCAACACAAGCCCACAGACGCACCTCGCGTGGCTAAAGTAATAAATAATCATGATATGGGATCAAGTAGTAATCGTAGCTACTTGTGTCTCCCACAGTTTTCACAAACGTAATTGCTACGTTATGCACCGCCACTACAAGCTAAATCAAAAACATCGATCAGCACCTGTTTCATTTGAAAACCAAAATCGTGCCTACTTACAGTTATAAAAGTATTTGTAATTCTTGAGCGGGTTTAGTTAGCGAGCTGAAATTCCCCCTATAGACGGGCACGGTGGTCTGTTTCAAAATTTATAACCAAAATATAAAATCTTTTCTCCTAGTTAGAAGTTACACAGCCAATTCATGCAAAAAAGCTGGAAAAACTTGAGTTTTTTTCGGTTTTTGCGAGTTTTCTACCCTTCATTGTGTCTGTCCCAAGCTGGAAATAATTTTAAACGAAAGCTCTTGATGAGGCGAATCGAATGATGTATAAAACATTAAATTTCAAAATGCAGCCCGCTGTATGCGCCCGTTTGAAAATTGTGCTCTGTTTCAAATTTTCAAATGCACCGCTTTATGCTAATTTTTGGCCGATTTCAAATCTGACGACTTGTAAAAAAAGATATTTTCGGGGCTCTCTGATGAAGTATGACCGAGGTTTCTGTCTCTTGAAATGGTGGAGAACTGTGATCAAATTCAGTTTTTCTCGTTTTTGAAATTCAGTTTTTTGAAAAAAGTAGGGTTCAGGAAATCGCGAATTGCACCCTTCCCAGTGGTCGGAGCGACCTGGAAGTGCCACCATTCAATTCTATACAAAATTTTACATTAGAAAAAGTGGCTTTAATCAAATTCAAAATTTCGTCTGTCCAAGGTTGTAACGCTTCTGCAGACAACGACAATTAAAGTCATTGGCTTACATTTTCTCAATTTCACTTTGATGAACGTTTAGACCAGAGGGAAGCTACCATTTAGAGTAATCTAGATTAGAGATCAGGCTTTTTCAACCGCCAAATTGCACCGATTTTCGCTCCAACTTTCCAAAAAAATTAAATATCTGGGAGTAGCCAAATTATTACGTAATTAGGGGAGGGGTCTGAAAATTATTTCCACCCATTATCACGCGGGGGGTCAGAAAATGGTGAAGTGGTAAAGAACGTAATTCAGTCGGGCACTTAACGCCGTTTGTGGTACCGGCACTCATGCCAAGGGTAGAAGTACCATATATGGTACCACCACAATCCCCGAACGTGGGGTGCTATATATGGTGCCATTAGCCTAGGTACCGGTACCATAAACGGCGATAAGTGCCAGACTGCAATTGTTGCACGCCACCAGTGGAATTTTTTTTGTGTATTCGGCGGTAGGATAAAAATCCCAATATTTTTAGGTAGCAGGTAGGGATGCAAATGGTATAAAAAATACCAAATACCAAATACCAGATGGTATTTTCTATACCAAATAATACCAAATAATTCCAAATAGTTGATAAACAGGTCGCTAGCTGTTTGTAATGAGCGCAAAATCATACTTTTTGTTTTTTTCAGCAAAAATATATTAGTTTTGCCTCAGTGGAAGAGTTTTTGTTGCATCTAAAAGAAATCTAGTCATGCCGAGAAAGAAAACGAGCAGAATTTGATGGTTTTTCACTGACTCGGGAAATGGGCAAGCACGTTGTGGTGACGTTTGCGGTCTAGGCTCGGTCTCGATAAAGGGGCCGTCCATCAACGACGTCGTTCCAAAATCCCGATTTTTCGGACCCCCTTCTCCCAAAATCGCCTTGCGTCGTTTCATGGGGCCCCCTCCCACTTTTTGAGAATTTTCCATGAATGGTTGTTATAAGCTAAACTGGTCAGAATTCTTTGTTGTTTTGTTGCTCAGAAACGGTAAAGAGACGTGTTGTTCTGCGTATCTGCATTGTTAAACTTTTAGTAAATTAGAAATAAAGAGAAAACTCTGAACAGAAGAGCTCTGACATGTTATACAGTCGCAAAATATGCAGAATTTATCGCTTCAAAGCTAAGTGTTTAGTTATTTAAACTATTTGGTATTATTTGGTATAAAAAAATACCAAATACCAAATAATACCAAATACCTAGAAAATACCAAATAATACCGAATAATACCAAATAATACCGGATGCCATTTGCATCCCTAGTAGCAGGTACCGACCGGTACTTTTCTGTTCTCTTCGGTAGTATTGTTGACTGCGTTAAGTGTCTGACTGTAGAATGCAGTAGGTTAGAGCAGCTCACCTCATCGTAAGGCTTAGTTCCAGAGACAGTTATGTTGCCGCGAAAATTTTGGTCCGTGATGCGTTTGTCGGAAGCTATATGATTGGAGAGCAAATCATCCACAGATTCCTGGCACATCAGTAAGTACGGCGACTTCGATGCGTAGGCCAACTAAAATCTGCCTCTGTTTTTTTAGGATTTGAAAGACTCTATCGTACCTTTTCGCTTCTGTTCGGTATGAATCCAGTCCATTTTTCCTTCAAATAACGTGGAACGTCATTCCGGAGTCCCGCAACGAAGTACAGTAACCGTATTGGGTAGGTGGTGTTGAGGAATTTTCCTAGCCATTCGCCAACTTCTTCGCCGCAATCGTAGCCCTCCACCTCTCTGCCATTGGTCTCAACTCTAAAAACGCTTGTGGACGGTAGTACGTACAGTAAGTGTATGTAGTGTTGTGTAACAAGGGGCTCCACTGTGTGGCCCCAGTAGGAGTAGCTCAAATTTCTAAAACTCAGTATAAGTAGAGTGCGAACTGCCATTGGGTGTATTGGGGTGTTTTCCAGGTATTGGGTTTTTACCGTGACAAATCCGTGTTTTTTGTGCTGAACGGACGCTAAAAGGTACGTAAAAAATCCGCCAGAGTGCTTTTCAACAATTTTTTAATTGTTTACAATTTCAGTCACTAAAATTGCAGTAACTGTCTGTAAAAGAGCGCTTTTTACGTGTATCTGAGCTCCAATTACAGTATTTTTTTACAATTTTTAGCGATTTTTTTGGTGATTTTGAGGGTTTTAGTAGTCTACTCAATAAGGTGGGTGATCTGTTTGAAAGCAGACGCAGTGACATTTTTGCATATATGCATATAGTGAATGTCGCTGCGTAAACCGCTAACACTGTTTACGTAAAATCGCTAAATATCGCTTGAATTCTGCTCATCGCTGCCATAATTCGACTTGAAGTAAAACTATAGTTTACCCAAAAATATTCCAGTAATGCAGAACTGAAAGCACTCTTAAAAATCTAAAATCCCCAGGGCTTCTATCAAATGTGTTAGACTAACTTACGTCACTCGTCTCAGGTTTTCGGCCGAAACAAAGCTAGAGAAATCTAGCCGAAATTGCGGCATATCCGGTGCATTGATAAAGAGAATATTATCATCGATATCCGACTGAATCAAGCTCATTCTTGACTCCTGTTGCGCGTCCACTTTATCTCCTTTCTCCGCGTTTATCAACATAAAATGCCGGTCCTTCACCTCCCCCGCTTGCATGCCCCAGAGGGCGCACTTGGCTGTAGAAATGGAATTTGCCTTGCATCCTTTGATTGGGTAGATATAAAGTGCACTGACTTTTCCCACCTTCACCCAGGGTCTCTGTGAGTTGGTCAGCCATCGTCTGAATGCACTGGAAGGACTCAGAATAGCATAGAGAATGCAGACACTGGATAAAGCTATTCCTGAGGCTAGCAGAATTTGTTGGGTCTCAGGCATCTTTTGGCCGGCCAACAAAACAACCAGCTGATGCAATATGCGCGCAGAACTGTTAAGAACTTAAACTTAGTTTAAAGTTCAAGTTTATAGATTACGTTTGGATGACGTTGGTTTACGGGTGGATACGTGTTTTTTTATAATTTTGCTGCAGTCAGGATTGCCTAGGCCTACCATAGCAAATGTACGTATATCAAAATAAATTTTTGAATTTGCTAATACCAAACCAAATCCAATTCAAAATGGTTGCTTCTATACTATACCGTACATACAGGGTCCGTCAAAAAACGCAGCAAACTTTTTGCTGTAGCAACCGTAATCTCAACTGATTTGAATGAATCTTTTTCGAATGAGAGATAAACAAATTCTTGAAAAATTTGATGAAATTTTTATTGACGTACTCTGCTAGTTCCTGAGATATTTGCCCTCAATTCATAACAGTGATTTTGGCAGTTAACAAGAGCGATTCCGTTGCACTTCACAATAAAAAAAAGATTTCTATTCATTGTTTTGATTTTGAGTGCAAATATCTGAGGAACTAAGCAAAGCATCTTAATAAAAATTTCATCAAATTTTTCAAGAATTTATTTATCTTTCATTTAAAAAAAGATTTAGTCAAATCAAAAAGCGAAAAATCTGCTGGGTTGTTTTTTCGTTTGACGGACCCTGTACATGTACTTACTATAGCAAGAGGCCTTTAACAAACAATTTTAGTACTAATATTATGATTTTGGTAAGACTATTGCCATATCAACAGCTTTCAAATTCAAATGGGTTAAAACGTTTTCCCACACCAAGCTGGTTGTTTCGATTCGAAACCAAACCACTCACAGAAAGTGAATTCAAGATAGTTTCCATGGCACTAAGATGTAATTCTATGGAAGTGAATTTCTATGGCACTAAGATTAGCAAACTACCACTACTATACTGGATTTATACCAAAGTCACACCAAACAAACTCTAACTGAACAAGCTAGTAGTACCCATGTATACTACATCATATGATATCGGATTAAAATCGGCCAGTTAATACCATACCATATAAAATTCCAAGTTTGCAATTTGTAGGCAATCTTGGCTCTGATGAAAAAGATGCTGTTTATGTTTAATTTATCATTAACAATCCTTTCACCATTGCAGAAAATTACTTCCATCCCTGCCTTAAAACAATATCAGTCTCCATTCAACAATTTTTCTCTACCATCTATCTATATTTCACATAAACTTCATTCCCAATTTCTATACGACCTTCTTGGTCCAATCCCAACAAACATCCAAGCACTGGAGTGTCGCCCAAGATCTTCCGGTCACTTTTATTCTTCAACAGTCGGTACCTAAAAGACGTACTCACAAGTTTACTAAAACACGAACCCCAAAAATTCATTACTTCCGCATACTCTTTAACGGCTCAAACTGCTTGCTTTTCTCAGCGGTCACTGCATCTATGGTAGTACGAACGCAGATCGTCCGCGGTCCCAGATAGGTAAACTGGACATCGTTAATTTTTATGTGCAGCCAGTTATCCTAAAATGCAGTGTGTAAAAGAACCAGTTACATACTTTACCAGGATTCCGTAACAAGCTTCTAATTAAAGCTATACTCGAATGCTAGCCCCACCAGCAATTACAAACCCTGCCCAACTCCCTCTTCCTTGGGCCCGACCGGATACAAATTTCTACTGGATCCGGATTCGAATCCGTTTGGGCTTTTATAGCTAGCCCAAAACCCGCCTATACCTATTTGTACTGTTTATATAAGAGGAGGGGCGTTGAGGGGTCTGGCGCCGGCCGGGAGGGGTCTGAAAATCGGCTAAAAAACGTCGACAATCGCTAATTTGGGCTGAAATACAGCTAAAAGTGCTGTTTTACAAGGCGATTTTCGCAATTTCTGTGTCTGAAATTGTAAAAAAATTTGCTCCAAAAATGACTTGCCAGAGAATCGGAGGGGGTCGGAAAAATCGTCTCGGGGGACATCCGGGGGGTCTGGTCTAAGTCGGGTGGGGGGGGGGCAGACCCCCAGGCTCCCTGTTACATGTATACAGGTAAAAAGTTGCGTACAAACACCTCATCAAACGGCGGAGCTCCAGAAACGACGATATTTCCTCGAAAATTGCGTTGTGAAACGGTGTTCCCTTGAGGAAGACGAGAGGTGACGTCATCAACCGAACTCTGACTCATCAGCATGTACGGGGTATAAGTGGCAAGGCCTGTCTAAATAAAAAATAGCCATTTTTCTAGTTATTGTCATACATGTAGCAGAGGCAGGGGGCCCGTTGCCTGCCCCCATCCGACCGGGATCCCCCTCGAGACAATTTTTCCGACGTACTCCGATTTTCAGGCAATTTTTGCAATTTCTTAGAATTTCAGACACAAACTGCTAAAATCGCCTGTAAAACAGCATATTTTAACTGTTTTTAAGCCCAAATTAGCGATTTTTAGCTCAAAATTGCGACTTTTTGGAATTTTTGAGCGGTTTTAGTACCCAACCACCTCCCCTAGAATTTGGGCTCAGACCTGTTACATGAATGATGGTTATTATTGTTACTAAACATTATTACCTTTTCATGTCTGTTCGGTACAAAGCCAGACCACTTTTTGCTCATGAACCCAGGTACGTCAATTTTGAGTCCCGGAGCGAAGTACAGTAGACTGATTGGACAGTCAGTTTGAAGAAAATCTTTACACCACTCTGCCACTTCTTTGCCGCAATCGTACCCTTGACAGCTTCTGGCGTCGTGTCCCACTCTGAAATATTCATCAGTCTATAGCTTCCGCATAAACCTGACGAACACAAAAAACTGACGTCACATTACGTATCTTCTTGGCCGAGAGAACTGAGGCCATTTCTAGACAGAACTCAGCTTTTTCTGGAGCGTTCAAATAAAGACAATTGTTATTGAGTTTTGATTCAATTAAGACCATCTTGGTGTGATTCTTCTGATCCAAAGGGACTGCTAATTGGTCGTTGATTAGTATAAAACGTCGGTCTTGAACTTGGCCATCGCTGATGCCCCACAAAAGACAGTCGGCTTGAGTTAGCGAACTTTCCTTGCACCCTTTTATGGGATAGATGTAGATGCCACTGACCTGACCGACCTTCACCCACGGTCGTCGCAAATTGGCCAGCCATCTACGAAATAAACTCGATCGGTTAAAGACCGAATAACAAAGGTAGATTGCCGCTGCTAAGCCCGACCCACTGACAATTACAAGTCTAAAGGGGACTGTCATTTTTGGTCACTGATAGTACTCCTGACTGTAAAACTCGATCGGTTAGAGACCCGTATAAAACTACCAACTATCGAAAATATACTGCTTACTTAGGTTAGTTATCTTATCTTTCTCGTGCCAATAAAATAGTTAGTTGTTATACGCAGCTCTTTACCCCCCAGAGGCTAATTAATTTATCGGTGTGTATCTTTTTTGTAAGAAGATGGGCTTTTTAAAACTGGTACATACTTAGGTTCAGTGGCAGGCAGTGATTTAAAAGAGGACGTTTGTGAAAAAATAGCTGAAATCATTAGTATTTTTGTTTTTTTGTAGAAAAATGAAGAAAAATATGTAAAATGTTGGAAAGACGCAACAGCAATTGTGAGCAGTCTCCCCCACCACCGGCGGCTCCGGCTGCTCGCTCAGTCAGTTTCAAAGCCTAAGTACTGTTAGTACTGCTGTTTGGCATTTGATTTTCCGAATGTTTATGTGCATGTGTATACACATTTACTCTCAAATGTGTATGGTAATTTTTGTATATTCAAAAACAAAACAGATGTGTTCCAAAAAAACAATTCAACAAAACAACGGGTATTTTATTATACATATGTGTATTGTACTGAAAATCCAAATATTTGGTAGATTTTGAGCCAGAAATGCTAGAAAAAATCAAATCTCTCAATGTCTGCTGCTTGAAACCTTAGATAGCTTTTTGTAGCTTTGAAATAGCATTACGTACTTAGGCCATTTTAAGGGGTTTGCAATGATACCTACTGCTTATTACAGCAGCGAAACCATCGAAATTCTAGGATTGAACTCAATATTTCATCCACTTTGCTGGCCAAATACACACACACAAAATACACATCTTGAGTCACGTACATACATGTACATATATCAGAATTTTCAATGTGTATGTGTATAAGTGTCGGTTTCTAGGTGTGTAGGAAGAGAACCTTTTATAAAGCAGTTCTTTTTATCTGGGCGGCGGCTTACTATCAAACCTAATCTATCTAAACCTAAAGTGCACGAAAATCAAAGATTGACATGACACACACGCCCAGGCTGTTGGGTCGCTTTTTTCCTCGTTTTTTTTCGTTTTTCTCCGAAAAAAACCCGGTATTTTCCTTGGAAACAAACTCAAGCAAATTTTTAAAGAAAATAGGTACAATAACTGGTTAAATTCGCTTAAAGTGCTTTGAATTTACGTTAACAGATTTACGTCTTACAAGCATTTCCATGGCATATAACTTAGCTGTTTTTGGCAAAAAATACCGGTACCATTTTCAGGCAACTTTTATTATTGTATTCTTGTTGTTTTAAAATCAATTTTCTACTCTAAAAGATGAAATTAGTGCATTTTGTAATAAAACTCACGTTATTTCATTGAATTCTGCAATAAAAAGCGATTCTTAAAATTTTTTCTGTCATATTGGAAAATAACTTTTGCAAAAAATGCGAAAAAAACTGGAAACAAACCGGAAATGAACCGGCTTGAGTTTTTCCCGGAAAACGAACAGCCCTGCACGAGCCTAACTCTAAAGCCAGCAAATGCAAATGCCGCATACGCATAACTGTACCAAAAATTGCATTCCACTGCATGTTAGGTTTTGCTTGAAAATGTATTTGACATAAAAACGGAACTACTAAAAGACTGGAGTATGGAGAGATTACAAGAAGAAAGGTATCGAACGAACGCATCACACATCAGCACAGAAAGCAAGACCTAGAGTATAGATCATGTACTTGTACACAGTTCTGAGAGCTTGTAAAAAAATGCGCACTAAATAGTACAGACTAGTAAGACTTTGGTAAACATTCACATAGTATAGATTGCAGATTTCTACCAGTCAAACTGGTCAGCGGTAAAGTCTTTCTTAGACCACGTATATTTTCCTCCTCTACTAAGGAACGCTTTCTCATCGAAACCAGCAAATTTCAGGGCTTCTTTAACGCCCACGTCCAGGATAGACTTGGACGGAAGCTTCTGACCGGAGGTATTGTCCAGGAAGCGCATGTACTCGTCGAGAATCAGGTAACTGTTGCGCATCTAAAGCGATCCATAGTGCGCAATTTAGAAAAGACTTGGCACAAATCAAAACTACAGTATGTTTGCCTAATAAAGTATGGTAGAAAGTGTGACGTCTGAAAAGGCAAATTTCGCTGTTCACACACACAAATCAAGACTACCGTATGTTTGCGTAATAAAATACGGTAGGTAATGTGTCGTGCGAAAATATTGGGCTCACAGCGAAAAAAATTAGAATAGTATTCTTACGGTTTCGGAAGACTCCGGCACCAGACAGGAAACAGTGTTATGTCGTTGCAGAAAGTCAGAAAAGTCTTGATCGCTCACAACGAACGATTCGGCTGTCCGCAACGCGTCGGCTCCTGTATTTTCTCCCTCAATCAAAAGGCACTGGAAGACCTAAAAAGGCTGAGTTAGGTGTAGCTGGGGGGGAAATCAGGGAAGGTCAGAAATGGACTATAGATTAATTAACTAACTTTGTTTGACTATAGGTACGACTCCGGAACCCCTATACTGATGCGTCCCCCCTAGGGGTATTTATATATTTGGAAAACAGGCCCTCAGGAGCGTGCCCTGTGCTGATGCGTCTCTAGGGGTACTTTTATATTTGGCAAAACAGGCCCTCGGGAGCGTGCCTATGCTGATGATGATGCGTCTCTCTAGGGGTATTTTTATATTTGGAAAGCAGGCCTCTCCCGAGCGTGCCCTATGCTGATGTAGTGATCGTTAGACTCGTCAGGCGAAGGGTTTTCAAATGATATATAACATCACCATTTCGGACGATTTTGAAATTTTGGAATTTTGCCAAAAAATAATCGATAATCGATATCTATCGATAAAACATGTTAATATATAATTAATTATGACCATTGAAACATTAATTTCTGTTTGAGATCGGTTCCTGATTCCCCCAGCTACACCTGATCCAAACGGCTGCGATTCAGAATTTTTGGTTATGTTGTTTCCGTTTCCTCTACCTTCCATCTAACAGGATTGAGTTCGAGAATCTCGGCGGTCATGTCTTCAGTTTTGTTAAAGCTGTTGACCACAGTGTTGATCTTAAAGCCGACTTTAAATTCATGGCACCAGTCGCGGATGGTCAGAAGCTGATCGATGTGGTCTTTACGGGAAGTTTTGCCCTTCCAGCCGCGTCCGATTTGAGCATTCACTTTCGGCAAGAAGCTGTCACACGAAATGGCCAGAATATCCAGATCGTGAGCTGAAGATGCAGGGATGTGAGGTGTGTTTTTTCGATGAAAACTGAGAACTTGAGCTTTCGCAATTTTGAAAAAAACTGGAAAAAGCAGGCAGAGGTTTTTTCTGAAAAATATCCATCCCTGTGAAGATGCTAAAGTGTAGTAATTTCTTAACGTAGTGCAAAGTATGTACAGTATCTAATAGACACCCTCTGTCATCAACTACACAGGGTCGTCCAAAATCTACAAAACAAGCCTGACGGGGGCTGCACCAGGAAAAGGTGCCCACTCACATTTTTAGGTAATGTACTATACGTACAGTACATATGTACAAGTAACAAGTCCGGGCGGGCCTGGGAGAGGATGTAAGGAGGTTCCTACAAGGAGAGATCCAGGAGGTTTCGCCCAGGGAGCGGGTCCAAATATTAAAAAATTCCAAAGAAAACAGCTGGAAATGGGTTTTTAGCACTATTTATTCCATATTAAAAGGCTGAAAAAAGTTGCCAAATGGCGTTTAAGAGCTATAATAACAAGCAAAAAGTGACAGAAAGGATTTCTGAAAGAAAACACTGATTTCTCTTAAATATCAACAGCGCAAACGCCAACTTTGGTTACCAAAAGCCATTTTACTACGGAATCGGAAGCCCGGTAATTATGGCAAGTCTTCCTGAAAATCAAGTGACTACCGTAGACTCGACCGTAAATTACACAAATTCAATTCAATTGCCGAAAACTTCGTACTCAGACAGTCTTCAATTCTTGATTTGATAGGTTTAGATAGCTTCTGTAAACATATTGGAGCTTCTAAGTTGCCTAAGTTTTCAAAACTTGTTTACGAAACTGAGCTATTCAGACTTAAACGTACAGTCAGTTGTTGCCAAGATCAAAACCAGTGTATTTCATGCTTTTCATGCAGAACATCCAGTTTTATTGTAAAATATAGACCAAGACCCGTGTCGTTATAACAGTCAGGCACTAACGCCGTTTATGTTACCTACACTATATAAGGTGCCGGTTCATATATGGTGTACCGGTACTGAAGTTTGAGGGGTCACCCCCTAGTTAGGAGGTCTAAAGCCCGCTCACTGTCACCGACAGT
>JASANB010004201.1:0-123508 GCA_030248155.1 Sabatieria punctata
TTTTCCATAGTAATCTCCAAAACACCCCCACGGAAATGACCTTTTCTCTGGGAGGCGAGCAAACTCAGACCCGTGCTATGCAGCGTTCGAAAGCTCACATCATGGGCTTTCAGAATTTGCAAAAAAATTTTTTGCGTTTTTTTTTGTTTCAAAAATAATCGGAAAATGGCCCTCATCAGAGAGACCATGGATGGCCATTGCTGGCTATCGATTGATCACATGATCCTATGCACAAATAGATCACGCTATTGAATTTGCCGTGTCAGCAAACCTAGTATGCTCATCAAATTTTCATGCCAAACCATTTTATTTGGCTGCTGAAAACTGATAAAATCGTGATTAATGGATATTTCGCGATCGATTATTTTTGAAACATCAAAAAACGCCATAAATTTTATTACAGATTCTGAAAGCCCATGATGTGAGCTTTCGAACGCTGCATAGCACGGGTCTGAGCTTGCTCGCCCCCAGAGAAAAGGTCATTTCCGTGGGAGGTGTTTTTAAAGAAGACTCTGTTTCACTTCACAGCATTGCAGAAGTCGAAGGAGTCTGAAATTGCGTTTGGACCACTTTGGTACAGACCGCCTGAACAATGGGCCACTTTGATCGGGAGATACCAACGACGCACCCTAAAAAGTACCGTCAGTCAAGTCAACACCGTCGTACCGTCAGTCTCATCGGACCGCGCTCTGGTATTCCCCACGTCCGCTTTTACACGCCTGCTGCTAGGGAAAGGGATGCAACCGAATACAAAAATACCGAATACTGAATACCGATTTTCGGAACCGAATAATACCGAATTATAGCGAATAATACCGAATATTGATGATTCGCAGCGCGATTACAAAAATATACTGTCTAACTATTATGTCTTGTTTTTTGCTGAACTTTCTACGCTAAAAAAGCTGTAAGAGTGACGTATTGTTTGAATGCTATAGATTTATCCATGCCTATAACTAAAACAAGCTCTATTTGGTCGTTCTGCTGACGGTAAAGAACGAGTGCAAAATAAACAAGAACGAGTACAAAATTTGCGAACAAACAATTTCAAGAGGCGCGAGTTAGGCCACAAGTGCCCTGATTAATTATGTGAAGTCACAGCACAAAGACACTTCCGCGTATATATCCTCCTATTAGCCACATGGCATAGATTTCATAAAAACACTTGCCCCTAAGCCTAAAATCGAAGCTAAAAGTTGGGTTTGATAGTGAAGAGAGAGAGCGGTTTACTGACAAAACAACAATGACAAAGGAATGCAAAGGGTGTTAGTATAAATATCTTTCATCAGCGGCTTGGGCGAAAGGGCCTTCTCAATTATCTGGAATGTGGCAGATAACAGGAAGATATTTATGTTAAAAAGTTGGAAGAAAGGAGCATCCATCCAGTACTACTGTAAGCACCTGAGCTGACAGCTTATGCATACAACTTAGATTGGATGAATTGTTTGAAAAGATAGATGGGATTTTATATGTAGTATTTGGTAGACAAAACAAACGCTTAGGTTAAGAAGTGGAAATCTGACAGACAGCGTAGTCTACTGGGAACTGAAAAGGCCGAAATGTTGTTGTTTATTATTATGTAAGTTAAACCTTGACCTTGAAGTTCGTTGACTTTATATATGAATAGTCATTCTTTGCCAAAATTTTAGCATAGTAAATGAACAGAGAGATGTAAATGTGGATGAGATGTGGGCGTTTTTGAAGGCTAAAATTATTAATTTACATTTTACAAAATTCTTGGCCTGGTTGAGCAGGCAACCAGGCCTCTTCAAAATGTTGCCACCTCTCACTTTTACAATCCTGGATAGCACAGCAATAGGAGCTCTGGTCTGATTAGTTGGCGAATGTATCTGTGACTGACAAAGAATCAATTGACCGATACGATAAGGAATGATATAAGCTAGACTGTCTGCCCGTCAGCACCATCGAGTGGTATCGGCCACTGGATGTACACGCTTTATAAACCGCGGCCCACTATTTTCTGGGAACAGACCAAGAATAAAATTTTAAACGTCGACCTGTGATTTGGTACACCCTATTAATGTTTATCAGTTAGCTACGGTTTTATATGTACTATTGCATACTAACAAAACAAGAGACATCAATTAAAACTGAAGAACATCTAGAAGACAAATCCGAATTGCTCCTTCAGGTGCTGTTTGTGTTGCTCTGTCAGACGAACGTACACATCATGTTTCACTTGGATCCGATCAAACGAACTTATCTAATGTAAACATAATGTTATGTTTGTATTACACAGTGTCCTGCACCTTACCCTTCGATCAGTCATTCGTAACGTGCATGGATAACAGGTTTGGTCCGGGCCCAAGTAACACTCTCGTGGAGGAATCCAGTGGCGCTCTTCATTCATCAACAGAATATCTTCCTTCCAGTAGATTCAGCAGGTCCACCAGCAAAAGTGCCCAAAATCGATCACTGGTTTTGTATTTTGTACCGGCGTGACCGCATGCGCCGCGCCGTCATAGTCTGCCACTGGCCCCTAAGTTAGAAAGGCCAACCCCCACTGTAGAAGTTTATGGAACCTCAAAACCGAAAATACAAGTATTATGTATGTATAGTAGCAAGCAGCTCCAGAACAAACCGTATTCATGTAACAGGGCAGGGAGGTTCTGGGGTCTGCCACCACCCTAAGTAATGAATGACCTGTTGCATGTATGTGACAAACTTACTGCGAAATCATTATTTTTTAGCTTAAAATTCGCTAATTTCGCTTAAAAGAACCATCCCTGGCTTGGATCCATTACATGTATGATTTGAGAGATGATAGAGATCGTTAAACGTAACGTTTGAACAGCACCATACCGGATTTTTGCATCTTGACATGCGACTGAATGGCCAAATTCTCGCCGTTTCCCATAAGTTGTTGATGAACATATTAGTCACGTGATGCATTCAGGCTCAACCCGTATCCACCATACCATCATAGACCTCAATCGGCCCGGTGGGGGAAAATAGCCGCATATGTCGGCAGCCGGTGTTTAAAAGCGGGCGTGGATAATGCTAATGCGCGGTCCGATGAGGCTGACGGTACGACGGTGTTGACGGTACTTTTTAGGTTTTGTCTTATTAACCGATTAATTGGGTAAAAACCAATCAGAAAGAAGAAACTTGCAAAAAGTGAAGGAATGGGCGTCAGCCGTATTAGCAGAGAGCTGTCCTACCTATCCAGGGCCTAAAGACGCAAAAAAAAACAGGAAAAAAAACAATTAAGTATCGCCTGAATGAATGGCCTGAGCGTAGGAATGCAACCGAATACAAAAATACCGAATACCGAAACGGATTTTCGGAACCAAATAATACCGAATATTTATTATACGAAGCGCGATTGCAAAAATATACTGTCTAACTACGATTTCTTTTTTTTTGCTAAACTTTTTTATGCTAAAAAAGCTGTAGAGTGACGTATTGTTTTAATGCTATAGATTTATCCATGCCTACTGTACAGTATAACTAAAACAAACCCTATTTGGTCGTTCTGCTGACGGTAAAGAACGAGTACAAAATTTGCGAACAAACAATTTCAAGAGGCGCGAGTTAGGCCGCAAGTGCCCTGATTAATCATTTGAAGTCACAGCACAAAGACACTTCTGAGCATATATCCTCCTATTATCCGCCACATGGCGGAGATTTCATTAAATTAGTTGCCCCTAAGCTTGAAACTAAGCCTAAGCCTAAAACCGAAGCTAAAAGTTGGATTTGACAGTGGGTTGGGCGAATGGGCCTTCTCAATTATCTCGAATGTGGTTGATAACAGAAAGATATTTACCCGCGAATCACAAACGCATACAGAAAGTTGGAGGAAGGGAGCATCCATCCAGTACTACTGTAAGCACCAGAGCTGGCAGCTTAGGCGTACAACTTAGACTGGATGAATTGTTTGAAAAGATAGATGGGATTTTATACGTAGTATTTGGTAGATAAAACAAACGCTTAGTTTAATAAGTGGAAATCTGACAGCGTAGTCTACTGGGAACTGAAAAGGCCGAAATGTTGTTGTTTATTATTATGTAAGTTAAACCTTGACCTTGAAGTTCGTTGACTTTTTGTATGAATAGTCATTGTTTGCCAAAATTTTAGCATAGTAAATGAACAGAGAGATGTAAAAAAAGAAATATCTCGGTGATTTCAGCACAAAATCAAGCAAAACAGTGCAATTTTCACGGATTTGCAATATTCGGTATTATTCGGTTTGAAAAATACCGAATTCGAATAGTACTAGTAACCGAATTATTCGGTTCATACCGAATGATACCGAACTTCGGTTGCATCCCTACCTGAGCGCATCTTTGGCAGTAGGGATGGGACCGGTATAAAAATACCGTATACCGTATACCGTATAGTGTTTTCGATACCGTATAATACCGTATACCGTATAGTATGCTGCAAACGCTTTAAAACACCCAGTTACGCTAGTATATCGCCACCAAGTTCTGGTCAAAAACACAAATTATTTTTTGGTCGGCCTTTCCTGTGAAAAACACGGCTATTTTTTACTGTTATCTGTTTTGTAAGTACTACTGTCTGTTTATTTAAAGTTTTGAAGCTGAGCCGACAATATATTAAATTTATTTTGAATTATGCCTATTGTAAATATCAACTGTATCTATTTTAGTTGGACAGATTTGCTTCACTGCAAATTAGTGAAATGCTAACCAAAGATATGTTGATTTTATTCAAAAGCAAAATTGCAGGTTTCTCAACATTTGTCAAGTACTTGTACTATCACATTTTCCATTTCTAGGAAGCCAAAAAAACTGCCATAAAAGTAGATTTTTGTGTTTTTCTAACCGATAACATTGTTTACAAAACGAAAAAACAGTACTGGCACCTTTAAAAGCGCGAAAATGACATGAATTTACTGCAAAAATCTGGCTGATTCCGATTTAACAACTATACGGTATTATACGGTATAAAAATACCGTATACCGTATAATACCGTATAGCCAAAAATACCGTATAATACCGTATGATACCGTATAATACCGTATACCGGTCCCATCCCTATTTGGCAGCAAGCAAGCAGACCATCGACGTCATTGGATCGGTTGGGGGGAAAGGCCGTAGATGCAAACTGTGTTGTTTAAACAACGGCGGTAGATGAGAATAACAGGAGTGCGGTCCGGTGATGCCGACGGTGCTTACGGTGCTTTTTACCTTTTGCCACCTGCCTACGGTAAATCGCTGATACAAATACAACCAATAAAATCGCTGATTGCTAAAGATTATAATTATTTTTTCTCTGGCATGCAGTTGTGTTTGGCTCAAGATCTCAGTTCATGGTTGTCAACTGCTCTTCAGAATTTGTAAGTAGTGTTGCAGGGTTCGTGCGGGACCTGGAAAGTCAGGGAGTCATGGAAAAGTCAGGGAATTTAAAAAAAGTCAGGGAATCAGGGAAAAATCAGGGAATTTGGTGTCTGGTCAGGGAAAAATTTGATAGCAGGGGAAACATCTCGCTTCCAAATGGTCCTGTTAGAACTTTACATAACACCCTTTTGCAGATGGGTTTTCAGACTTTATATAATATGACTTAAACCGCAAATTTATCCTCTGAATTCCGTTTAAATGCGTTTTACAAAGCCAATTTTTTAAAATTTTCTCAGATTGGTTGAAGTTTGTTGACCCTGGTTGGTCAGGGAATTTTGACTTTGGTCATGAAAAAGTCAGGGAAAGGTCAGGGAATTTTGCTATACAAAAGCCGCACGAACCCTGTGTTGGGAGTTGGGACCGGTATACGACGGTATAGAGTAAGATTCCTAAGTTTGAACGGGTTAACGAAATAAGCAGTTGTTAAAAACCAAGGAATTGGGCGATTGGCTTTTTGCTTAAGGAAACAAAACTACATGATCACTGGAAGAGGCACTGAAGGTTTGGTAAAGATCGCATGATCGGGAGAGGAGGAACGAATGTTTTTTTAAAACTCGGTAAGTGCTCAAACTTAGGGACCCGGTGCCTAAGTTTGAACACTAAACGGTTTGATGCCTTGCTCAATGTTTAAACGGGGTTTCAGAATTTGAACACTTTCTACGTTCAAAAAAAAGCTTAACAAACCCGCTGCAACGTTGTTTTCGAACAAACAACCACTTTATAAGCAGATAGCGGCATCAAAACGAAAGAACGTAATCACTAAGCGCCCGACTAATCTTTCATGTGTTTCGGGTCGTCCTCATCGATCTGCTCCTTGTACAGCCTGTCAGCGCAATCAGAGCAGGTGAAATTTCTGCACTGGACGATTTTGCGACCTTGTTGAACTTTGTTGTCGCAATAGTACCAGGTCTGGGCAAGAGAAGTGTCATCCCACTCACAGTTACAAGAGTACCAGGTGTTGCTATCACCCTCCTCAGCATCTGATTCGTCAGATGAGCTGACCATGGCAGCTCTAGCTCCAGATTTACGCTTTCTACCGTGTAGCTTCTGTTTCTTGGCGGCAGCCGTTTCTTCAGCTGATTTCAGCTGACAGCGTGCTTCAGCTGACGTTAAAATTTCGCCAGACAAACATTTTTGGCATCTTTATACTACTATTTGAACTAGAAAGACACTAAAACAAATTTCCAAACCAGTTTAGCGTAATATGTCACGTTTGAGCCAAGAAATATGGAAGTATAGGGGGTGTTCAAACTTAGGCACCTTAGGTACAATTTCATACAGACGAAGCGGTGCGTTGCAGAAAAAATCTGATGTCACAGATGAAAAGAGCATATATGAAAACCTATTGTCCCGCCCTGTGCCTATGCTGTAACACTTATAGGGAGCTTAGCGCAAGACAATTAAAAAATTAGGTGTTCGACTAGTCACCGTTTCAGCTGCTCCTATTCCCTTACAACTGATCTTTGTTACGCAAAAGCAGAGCAGCAAATAGCCAACACCCCACACCACCTGCGAACCTTGAATCAAGGTTATAGCGCTTACAGAAATGGAGTACGGTGGCCGGGACCTTCCAGTGTTCAAACTTAGGCACCTGTTCAAACATAGGAATCTTACTCTACGAAGGTACCGATCCAGTTGGGACCATCATATTCAGACTTATCTTAACGAGAGCTTTTAATTTAGTACAAACACGCCTATGCTAGGATACAGTTAAAAAGTTAGAAAATTTGCATATTCAAAATTCAATGTGCAAATTTTCTAACTTTTTAATGATGCAGTATAAACATAGACGTGTTTGTCAAATCTCAATCAAAACCTCTCGGTTAGCTAAGTCTGAATATGATGGTCCCGACTGGATTGGTTGCTGTATTATGCAATTTTTATGTGTTTGGAGAGGTGTTTGAGGGTGGTGTTCAGGCGTGTGTTGGGGGTGTTTTGGGTGTGTGTTCGTGGGTGTGTTCGTGGAGGTGTTCGGTGTGTTTTGAGTCTGTTTGGGGATGTGTCCTGGTGTGTGTTCGGGGGTGGTGTTCAGGGCGTGTTCTTGTAAGTTTTCAGTTTTTCAAGAAAGACAACAAAAACTAAAAAAACGTCCTACAATAGTAATAAAATCGGTTTTGTACAATATACCTTGTTAGTTAAATTTTTGCAGTAGGCCAATTTTTTATCATGATCATTTTTGTTTATTGACTGTCGAAAGTGACTTCCCCCACCAAGCCCCTTTAGTACATGTACGCCCCAAACCCCCTCTCTTCGGCAGATGCCCTGTTACTTGCATGGTGAAAGAAAGATATATTCAAATTCAATTGCTAGACATTGGCATCGAGATACCAAGATATGCGTTGTGAGTGTGATAGGGAAGAGTGCGTTTGGGGTGGCGTCAGTCAAGTCGGACCCGGTCAACCACCTGCTAGAGAAACAAGTCTTTCTGGGTGCTTGGTCACGCCACTTCACTCAGACTCAGGTAAGCAAGCTCTTCTTCACACAGTATGTAGTCTACGGCCATATGGCTGTTGCAGATAGAAGCGTACTATGATGTAGAAAACCAAACCGTTTTCCTTCACTTAGTCGGACTGCACGATTTGGCCATTCTGCAGCAGAGTCTGGCAGCTCACCAGGAAGAGCCGCAGGTACGTTGACCTTACGATGCCAACTATTTTTCTAGTCTGCAAAAAGTGACTGAATATAGGTTAGGCGTGATACAGTCATGTCTCTCTAATCCATATCTCCTCCCGGACAGGATTGAACCTACCATTGTCAAATCTTGTTCAGGGTTCGTGCGGGACCTGGAAAGTCAGGGAGTCATGGAAAAGTAAGTCATGGAATTAAAAAATTCAGGTAATCAGGGAAAAGTCAGGGAATTTGGTGGTTGGTCAGGGAAAAATTTGATAGCAGCAGAAACATTCCATCGCCAAATGGTCCTGTTAGACTTTACACAACACCTTTTGGAAGTTCGTTCTTCAGACTTTATATACTACTACTTAAACCGGAAATTTACACCCTCTGAATACCGTTTAAATGCATTTTTCAAAGTCTATTTTTCAAAATTTTTTCACATTGGTTGCAGTTTTATCCCCCTGGTTAGTCGGAATTTTGCTATCCAAAAGCCGCACGAACCCTGTTGTTGTACAACATGCAAAAACAGGTGTCTCAGAGGAGCAAGACATGGTCGTTGCCATTATCACCTTACCGTTACCAAGAATATATTCTTGCCGTTACCATTACCTGCCACCGTTTTGGTATCGGTGCCGTGTATCCTATTACTGGTACCATGGTCTGGTTCCAAATAATAATAAAATCGCTACTGTCGTGTCATTCAGTTCTCTGAGAGATCCTCAGTGACTGGTTTAGGAAATACTGTGCCTTCGTGCAGTTAGCAATTTGTAGGACCTGTACAAGACACTGTCAGAAGTAGAGGAAAAGACCGGACGCGTATTACTGTTTCTGTTTCTGGTCTCTCACATCATTCTCTTGATGGAGCCCTGTTGTCGGTTCGATCTCAGTTATACTCGACTTCTGCGCGTGCTCAATGCCACCAGGTAATACTTTACGGACTTCCATGGTTTGCAACTCACGCCAAGTGATTCTATAAATACACGTACATAGTTTGTAAAATTACCGACACTGTTCAAGTCAGGCAAAAAGTTCACTTATTATCGGTTGAAAGAATGACTTCTTGCATTGTCTTGTAGAGAAAAGATGCTAGACCGCGTTTCCGAGGTGTTGCGCCAGAGTCAGTCGGCATCGAGAGATTGGATCGCCAACGGCAGATGTTGTTCGCCCAGACTTTTGTTCGCCTTCCATCGTAGTCCTCTGAGAGCTGATTTGGGCGCGGTCAAAAGAGTTCGTTTAAAAGCCCTAACCAGTCGCAAACTTTCATAATAAATGCAAGTCAGTTTAGAAGGAACTAACGCAGAAACTGTCGCGAAGTATGGAAGATCAGATTTATCAGATTTTCCGCAAGAGTCGAGTGATCACCAATGATTCGTACGTTGGGTTCGTTCTACTGCCCGATCATCGTGGTGAAACCGATGTTTAGGTCGGCGTCGATCTGTGCTGTCCCGGCCAACCAGAATTTCGTCTATATTTTTGGTTTGACAGAAGCTCCTTGTGATCCGTTGAAGGATTTGCTGGAAAGTTTGCATAAGTCTGCCGATAAACAGGCAGATACGTCCAGTGAATCACTGGAATCTAATAAGGGTGTGCGGACACTAACCAACAACAACAGTTGACTTTACGTGGTTGGTTAAGCTTCTCGGAAAGGTGAGATCGGGGACGACTTCGGCGATTTCTTGCTGTCGCACATAAATCAAGCTCATAAAGATGGATTCGACGACAACGTCGGAAAAGGCCAGCCACCTGCTTATTTTGAGGTTCAGGCCATTTTTTCTGTTTTTATTTCATTGACTGAAGAGAACAAAAATGGTCATTACTGTTGTTTCGTAAAAGAAGCATAGATTTCAGCTACCCAAACTAAAGCACTTTATCAGAGCTGCTGCAGCGCTGTACAAACTGTTGGTAGAGGAAGAAGCGGCCGATCATCTAAAAGATATGCTTCAACAACTCAGTGTTGAGCTGGAGTTTTCTGAGAGGTGCTTGCCTTCACTCACTCACCCATCTCCCTACAGTAACTTTGAAGGTTTAGGTTTATGCTTAAGAAAATAAGTTTAATTACCTAGGCGGTTACTCCGGGGAATCGTATTGTTAATTAGGTTTGTTTTTTCAGTCGCTGCAAAAAAATTTTGCCGATGGCTTTACGCGCCTACGAGCAAGATCTGCCTGACTATTACCCCAGAGCTCAGCATGAAATTAAGGTTTTTCTCTATTTGAAAGGTAATCTTCAGGTGGTGCAGTTGATTTTCAGCTCGCCCAGGCCATTCAACTGCTGAGCGCTCACACTCGTGGGCCGCTACTCAAAGAGTCAATTGTTGAGTTGACAGAAAAATGCGAGAAGCTATGGACTGGCGGCCGCCAAGCGTGTGAGACGCTCAGTCTAACCGGAATGAATTGTACCAATCAGGTTGCGATCATTTATTTGCGATTGACCGATGCAACGTTTGCGGGATAATTATTGTCTAGGTCCACGTTGTACCTGGCGAAAGTGTTGGAGACAAAGACTTGCCCATTATGAATCACAACAGTAAGGCCCGATATTTGAATACTTGCAACTGCGGTCACAAACAAGAACTGAGACCCGATCCCTTTGAGCTGAAGGTTGTTTGTTTATTGGTTTTGCTTTGAATGCTGTGCTGAGAAGTCTGCTACTTTTAGGAAGCCAATTTCGATTTCTACCAACGTGCCGAATTCTCCTGCTGCCGAGTGCTTGAAAAGTTTGACTTCGCTCTCTTCCAGCCGAGCACTCCGGACGCCGTCACTCCTGTGCTTCACCCGTTCGGCGACGACGAGGACGACGAGAAGCCTGACGAACAGCAGGAGTCTCGTCCAGCCGCCGGCGAAATTGAGGCCAAGATGTTTGAGAAACTGCAGATTACAACTCAGAGTCAGGAAGACTTCAGAAGTGGCGGTAGGAAAAGTTTTCCACAACTGGGGCTAGAATTCGTCGTTCAGGAGCTTCGACAGGGAATGACTTTTTGTTGGACAGAGACAATAAGCTCGACATGCGTCCGGTCGGTTTGGTGACACCTGAGCCCAGTCAAGGTTTGTTGGTGTCAAAGGCAGGTACGGTCTATACACCAGCTTACCTGTATTTATTCCGACCTATAAATTAGAAGCCAACGAGTCGGCGCGACGAACCCAGGAGGATGACCAAGTCGGGTCGGCAGCACTGGGAACCGACAGCGCAGGCTCCGGTTCGGTCATTTCTGATTTGTTAGAAGATGAAGCCTTTCTGACGCGGCAGGATAGTCAGGAAGCCAGCGAGGACGACGAAGAGACTGGCGCGCAACTCAGACCCGGAAGCCGACGGCGCCGCAGACCGCCGGAACAGGTCGGTGCAGTGGTCCGGAACCAGAGAAAACATACGGGCTTGGGGGTCAAACTTAGGCTGAGACTTTAGTTAGAGGGCGGGTAAACTCCTTTGGCAAAAGCCGACAAATGTACTGATTGGTTGAGCCTGTCATAAATCCTGATGGGTAGCGTTTAAGGCAGACGAGTTGGAGAGTGAATCTGAACGAGAGGAAAACGAAGGGGCGGGCGATTTGCTGTCGGTCACTCAGACCTCCGTTGCCCCGCCTCCTACCACGGATGACGACAAGATCAGAGACACCTATAAGCGGTATTGGTGTGTTCTAGGTAAAACTTAAGCTAAATTTGCGTTCTAGACTGACGATGCCGGCGCACGAACTAAAGTACAAAGGACAGTACTTGGAGGGAATGCCTCATAGTGCAGCTGCTGCTAACTTAGATCCGCTCTATCCGTCCTGGTCTGTTGTCTGCTTGGGACCCTCCAGCATATACACGCACGCCCACGGTAAGTTTATGACGGAACCTCTGCGTTCAATACGTACATGGTTGAATGCATGCGTCCGGTTCCATATTCTGCTTTTGGTTGACTCTGCCGACTTGGCGCTTCGGTAGACAGGTTTCAGGTAATGAACCAGTTTACTGAAATCTTTTTAGGCAGGTATTGACTTTTCCTGGTATTCTTCTCACTATAATCTCCGGTCTTTAAAATTGACTGCCTGTAAAAGCACGACTTGCAAATCCGGCTGAGACCCCAGTCTTCGGAGGTTTTCCCGTCCAGTACAACCGAACCAATAATTTAGGTCTGCGTGAGATGCCGAACTTCACTCACGGATCTCATTTTCTCTTGCCCTGGGATGCCACTCTAAAAGTGGATTTGGAGAAATGGCAGTTGCGCATGGACACACTGATGGCGGCGGCGCCCGGGTTCGGCTTTCGCGGCAGAAAGCCTCTTCGCAAAACCGGAGACGGCAGTGTTAGTGTGAAGGTCGGTAACGGTCGTCAACGTCGGTCCATTATTATTATTATCTATCTTTTGACTGTGCAGGTGTTTATCGGATTCGAGTACGAGTGTCCGCGTGGCCACAGATTTATGCTTCAGACGCCTGAAAAAATGCTCAAGCACAGTGGACCTGGCGGGCCGAAAGTACTAATTCTTTTTTTCTTGCTCTGTTTCTGAGGCTTCTTTATCGTTAGGACACTATTCCACTTTTACTCTTAAGACTCAGGCTAAACAAGAGGGTCTTTGACGACTGAGGGTGTAGTGTGCAATAAACTTTTATACATCGGTGCAACACGGTAAAAAGCTTACGCTTGAATCTAAAGTCTAGTCTCCAGGAACCTGCAGCTTAAGTCTGGCAACTAGGATTTCGCCTTAAAAAGCGAAAAATTTCTCTCTTCGTCCGGGTGGGGTGAGAGGGGTATGGCCGGTCAAGGGGAGGGGTAAACCCCTAACCCCGGCCCATGTATGATCGCAGTGTGGGAGTAGTAGTTGTTCATATTTGGGTAATAACAGAGTGCCAATTATTTAGGAGGGCGCTAGCACACTACTAAAGAGCGATCTTCCGTTGTGGTTTCCGTGCAGTTGCCGAACGCAGCCAAGAGTGTGCGGTCAGTTGATGCGACTGCATGTGGTCACACCGAAGGCACCGGTGGCAGTTACCCTCAACCCCCGAGTGGTGCCCGAACCGCGCTCTCAAGTCATTTTCAGCCCCGGTACCAGAGGACTCATTCCTCTCACATGGGCCAAGTACTATGTAATGCGGTTGCCGTACGCCTATGTTGGACCCGACGCTCCCTTCCACCCACCCAAGGAGCCGATCACGGCCGGAAGATTGTTGAAAGGAGTGTTCGGTGTGGTGGAGAGCGAAGTGTGATTGAGTTTGTTTGTGTAGCAGCGCAGTTATTATTCATCCGGTCAGTAAATTGTTGGAAGCATTCGGTGATTTATGTTGAGCCGTTGTTTTCGAGGCTTTCGCTACCGTTTGTTTTGGTGTTCTGCAGTCCGGTGCTGAGTTACGGCTCCTTCAATTTTGAATAAATATCGCGTCGCCGTGTGTTATATCAATCAGCAGCGCGGAGCTGACTCAGATTTGCGGTAATATCAAGGGCTGTTATGGCGCGTATACAAATCGCCTCCCCAGAAAAACGGAAACGGTGAGGACGTGCGGTACGCTGTGGTACACAGAGGTACACCAAGTTTTCCGGGTTTTCCAATGTCACAAATCGCCTCCCCGAAAGTAGGAAAGTTGGAAAATCGCAAGTTGCACCATAAGAGAAGAGAAATAAGCAGTAAGGGCAAAATTAACTAAATGAGCGCAACAGCTCATGCTGGAAACGATTGCTTGTCGCAAAATTGGTTCATTCAATAAGTCGAAATGTAAAAATGTTACTTTGTGCACGTCCATTCCTGGCAATCTAAAGCTGAAGAACTCGTATTCTGTGGCCTTGCACACAGACTCCCTTTGCCTTCCCATTCCACGATGCTACCCATTTATCTACTTGCCATCACTGCCCTTCGGTGGCCTAACAACAAACCTAAATCTAAGCTAACATAGATTCGGAGTCGGGTTTATGACTGTAAATTGGGTTTCTTTATGTTTGAGCATAGATCTCAGAAGTCGATTTCTAAATTGCAGGCACGTCAGTACGTAGTCACAGTGTTGATCAAAAAGAGAAAACACTTTAACTTTAAGAAAAAAGCAAGCCCCATTAAATATGTACGTATGTGTAAAAATGCACGGTTATCTAATATCAAGCAATTCATAATCTAAATTCGAAAATGTAATGAGAAAATTGAAAACGGAGTATCACAAATGACTAAAACTGCAACTAAACTAAACATACGTACTGTATCACAACAGAAAATCCAATCCACTAACAGCCTAAAAGAAATTCCCAAATTTTTGTTGTGTGAAACGAACAGTTCACAAGAGTAAGAACTAACATCCTTGCTTTCCTTGGTTTCCGGAATCTGCCTCGAGTCCCCTTTCGCAATCGGACTCCCTGCTCGGTTGTTTTCACTACGTCCACGAACGTGACGTAAATGGTTGAAATAGCTGGCCGCACACCCGTAATTCGATTAACTTCGTAATATTGCAGCGATTGCAAAGATCGCAGGTTATGATTTCGATAGTTTTCGATTGCATTAAGCACATCCAGACTCGACTTCCAACAATTCTTTATAGATGGTGCAACGGAAGGAGGATTCACGTTCGGAGAACGTTTCCGATTTGCCGGCGTTACCGATATGCAAATTTTTTTGGTGATGATTGTTCTCGTGCATGTTTTCCTAATTTCCAAATTATGGGGAAGCATTTTCCATTTTTTAGATTTTCCATTTTCCAACTTTCCAACTTCTTGGGGAGGCGATTTGTGCCCGCCCGGGCTGTTATATTCTTTAGTTGTGCTTTAAAGCTAATCTGTCTATCAGGTCCTAGTTTGGTCTTCCGTTTGTCATGATCATAAATAAAACGTTCTTTTTTAATTTTTTCGTGCGCGATTTTAAAGTTAAAAGCAAACTGTAGTTATGATGAAAATATAATTATTCTGAAATCATGCACCTGTGCAATAATAGTCGCTTACATTCCGACCTATTTTGCAGTGTGAAGGCCTCTCCAGGAGGGGAAGGCAAAGCTGTCTTTATGATGTCGGGTTCAGTCCGGATAAGCAATGGCACAGGGGACGGACCTCATATTGGACCCAGTGGTACTAATGACCATCATCGTAGCCGTATTTTTACGTGCTTTGTTGTTAGGGAATGGTAAGAGCTTACGAATGAGTCCTCGCTCTACTCCGCTGCAACGTTTCGTGGATGCCAAAGAATCGATCAACAAAGTCTTCAAAGAACTGGAAACGTACGTGGCTGAGCTATCACAGACACTTGATGACATCACTTCGCGTCACGACTTTGTCGACCGGTCGTGCGTGTGCGACGTTCAAGGCTTCCATGACTCTGTACACACTATACAAGACATGCTCAAACGCGACCACATGAAGGTGGTTTTCTTCGGAAGGTAGGGCATCGGAGGAATCACTTGAATTGCCCTGATAGTGCGTTTGAAGGACAAGTAATGGCAAGAGTACAGTAGTGAACGCCATGTTGCACGCCAAAGTGTTGCCTCAAGGAATCGGTCACACGACCAGGTGCTTTTTACAAGTGGAGGGCTCTCCTTCCGGAGAGAAGTACATCCTGAAGGAATCTTGCAGCGACAAAATGAGTCTGGAGGTTCTGTTCTATTCTGCTCTGCTCTACACTGTCGACAAATCTGCTTTTAGTCCATTGACCAATTGGCACATGCATTAGGCCACGAGGGGCAGGAGGGCAAGGGTAAAATGGGCGAAGACACGCTTCTGACAATTCATTGGCCTAAGCAAGACTCGAAATTGCTGCAAAATGACGTGGTCCTGCTTGACAGGTAGACTTGTGCAGTTTTCAATATACCCATCCCCGTGATTTTTACCCTTTCAGTCACCCAATCCGTTTTGAAGAGCGAACACAAATTACTAAGTTTAAACACTAAGCAGTTGTCTTCACCGCATCTTGTCGTCTTTACTTTCTTCATGTGCGTGTGAGTTCAGCGCATCTCACAGTCTGATTAGTAGCGATCGACCGGAGCCAAAATATTTTAGCCAAAAAACCGGAGCTATTTTAGCAAATTCCGGCCGGAGCCGGACCGGAACAGGAACTTCTTCAGTAGGTTTACACCGTATATTGCAGAAGACAACTTGTGTATTTTGAATAAGCTGATCTAGATTGCCACAAAATATTACTATTTTAGCTAAACTAGGAGTGTTTAAGTACCTATTTGCCCCCAAAAACCAGACATGGGCACAAGGGGGCTGAGGGGGTTGACCCTCAACTATTAACGGTTATTGAAAATAGGTTTGCTTCAGTCCTGGCGTGGATGTTTCTCCTGAGTTTGACAGTTGGATTGATAAACATTGTCTCGACGCAGATGTATTCGTGCTGGTTTCGAATGCAGAAGCTACGTTGACTCAAGCTGTACGCTGCTAAAGTGTTCGCCGCAAACCCCCGACACAGTTCAATCGTTTCAGGAAAAGAATTTCTTTCACAGGGTTAACGCCAAGATTTCTCGACCTACCATTTTTATTCTGAATAACCGATGGGACGCCTCAGCGGCCGAACCCGAGAGATTGGATCAGGTTGGTTTTCGTATGTATGATTTGGTCGTGGAAAGCTGAACGACAAGATTTTTCAGGTGAAAAATCAGCACATGAATCAGTTCAAGAAATTTCTAGTCGAAGAGTTGAAGTGCTGTCGAGCTGATGAAGCCGACAACAGGATATTTTTCGTTTCGGCGCGAGAAGTGCTCACTCAACGGTTAAGAAGTCGCGGAATTCACACGCCTAGTAATCATAGCTGCTGTCATTATCAGATGTTGCCCCTAGCCTATCGATTGAAGAGATTTATCGAGTTCGACACAACTCAATTCCACCACCAGGCATGGGAATGGGACCCCTTCAGACTTTGATTTATCCCCTCAGGCCGACTCAACTCTCAGGAATTTTTTTAGAATTTTATATCGATAAATAATGATAAAAGTCAGTCTATATTGTACTGTAAATGGGCTCAACATTGATTTTAAACCTATTTTAACGAAAAATAAGCAAAAACCTTGAATCTAGCAGAAATTGGACTTTTTCCTTAGCGTTCTCTCCACCGTCGCTACCCCCAATCAGCCACTAAGGGTTTCTGGTCTACCTCTCTTGAGCGGAAATGTTGGCCCAAAACCAATGTCTGCCCACCGCTATCCTTAATTCTATCTACGTTTGTGATTAGGCAGTGCTTAGGTTCATACATGTAACAGGTCATCCGCCGATGGGGGGAGGGGGGGTTGGGGGGGTCTGGCGCCGGCCGGGGGGGGTCTGAGCCAAAATTTTGGGGGAGGGGGTGGGCACTAAAAAACGCTCAAAAATCGAAAAAATCGCAATTTTTTGGCTAAGAATTGCCAAAAATCGCTAATTTGGGCTGAAATACAGCTAAAAAGTGCTGTTTTGCAGGCGATTTTGGCAATTTTTGTGTGTGAAATTGTAAAAAATTGCAAAAATTTGCTCGAAAATTTACTTGCCAGAAAAATCGGAGGGGGAGGGGGTCGGTGAAATCGTCTCGGGGGGGGGGGGGTCCCATCCGGGGGGGGTCTGGTCTATTTCGGGTGGGGGGGGGGGCAGACCCCCCTGTTACATGTATGCTTAGGTTATTCCGCTAAAACAATTGACTCATTTTATACATGAAAAAGAAAGCAGGGTCTATTGTATAATTTTGGTGGTTGAGGAGGGGTTAGCGTGGACATGGGAGGACCCCCAGACAGGGCCCTCTATATCTGTCCTTCCAACTGCTGTTCTAAATTTGAGTATTTTACTGCTCTTTTACTTTTGCTACTCTTTGCCCATGCGTTTCAGCCAGTTTCATCGCAGATGGGCATGTAGAGCGCGGTTTGGCATTCGATTCGTTCGAGCAGCAGTTCGAGGTAATGTGTAGTAGTAATTGGGTCGGTCTCTAAATGTTGGTTTCGCGGCGCTGCAGAACTCGGTACGTACCTTGTTTAGTAGCAGTGCGTATGTACCAGTGGTAGCGCCAAACTTTTTAGTTTGTCAGGACATTTCTTCTGGTTTTGCTTCCAGATCTTGAATAATAATACCTAGAAACGTTCTGACCGTTTAGTGAATGAGCGTAGCATGTGCTCTTGCCTTTATTTCGGCTTTTGTACGCTTGCTGTGTTGCTGTGGCGCCAGAGCTCTGGCAGTTGTATTAAGACTCTATTCAGTGTAATCTCTGTTTCTCTACATTATTGAAGCGTGTAATAGCACTAATTTTCAACTATTGCCACAGAACTAAAAAGCCAAATTTAAACTTTTCACTGCTGCCGTAATTCTGTGCGTGTGCAGGCAGTATCGATCGGATTTGGTTTACATAGTGTTTTATGTTTCAGACAAGCATATCAAAGTCAGCGATTCGGACGAAGTTCGCCTCTCATGTACTGAAAGGGCGCGACATAGTGGAGAATCTCCAGTCTATGTTGGAAAATATACATGGGACTGCTGCAGAGAAAAGGTTAGACAGTGTGCTTTGTTTTCTTCATTTTCTTTCGCCCATTTGGCAAGTGCTAAGTGTGCCGTCTCATTGCCATAGAACGCTTGTCATTTTCGCTCTTTCAACAGGCATGCTTTGCCGATAATTTTTTCGCATACGCTGTTAATTGCAGAACCAGCAGCTCTCAGACGCATCAGGAGAAGTTGTCTGAGTTCCGGCAGTCTCAAACATCGTTGCACACGTTCACATCGCGAAGCAAAGAAGACGTTCAGCGTCTGTCAGCCGAAGTGCAGTTGAAGGTTTCCAGCGATTTAACAGAGGAAATCAGACGTTTGGATGTGATTGTCGATTCGTTTGACCGACAATTCACCGATGATCCGCACTACTTGGCTAATTATAAGAAGGTGCGAAAATGTTTTGTCGCCAAACAGCTTTTATGGGCAATTTTGTGTTCTACATTTTTATTTAAAGTTGTATCATGTATGTAACAGGTTTTCTGCCGGATTGGAGGTTGGGGGTCTGGCGCCGGCCGGGGTTCTGAGCTCAAATTGTAGGGAGGGGTTGGGCACTAAGAACTCTCAAAAATCGCAAAAAATAGCACTTTTTGGCTAGAAATCGCCAAAAATCGGTAATGTAGGCTCAAATGCAGATAAAAAGTGTTGTTTTGCAGGCGATTTTGGCAATTTTTGTGTCTGAAATTGTGAAAAATTGCAAAAATTTGCTCAAAAAATAAGTTTTCCAGAAAAATTGGAGGGGGTGGTCGGAAAAATCGTCACGGGAGGGGGTCTGGGCTAAGTCGGGTTGGGGGGGCAGACAACCTTGTTACATATGAGTTGTATTGCTAATTTAGCTGCTCACCGACCATGTTGACGAGCTGATTACTAGAAGACTGATCGAGCGGTGCACTGGTGGACTTCTGGAGAGGATTTTGAGTCTCGAACGAAACATGGTTTGTAAGTGACTTCAGAAGCCGACTGTAAAATCACTAATAACCGTTGGATTGTTTTCTAGCAAGCGTGTGCGCACTGGTACCGTCTGACTATTCTTCTAAAGCCTCTTCAGTCATTCAGTACCGCGAGCCGTTCCGCTTTGCCATTTGTATCAATTGCCATTCTCTGATGGAGGACTTTCATGAGGACCTGGAATTCCGTTTCTCTCTCGGACTCAGTCAACTGATTCGACGATTTGTCAACTTGCGCAGAGCCCGTGCCGCCAGTGCCAGCGAGATTCCCGGCACCTCCAACTTGTTCGGCCGGTCGTTGGTACGGTCCGCTTGCCTAGTTAGTACGTAGTAGTTAGTGGTCTGATTTGTGGCCTTTCAGTTGCCGCAGCCAGTCATGACGCGCTCGGAGTCGACAGAGTTGGTCGAAGATTTGAACCGACAGGATGACGCACTCATGCATTCTCTCATTCTCACCAGCGCCTCCTATGTGGCCAATGGCGGTGTCGGACTGCTGATCGTCGGTGGACTGGTAGGCTGGTTATTTAGTTTGGGACGTCTCATACAGTCTGGCACTTAACGCCGTTTATGGTACTGACACCATATGGTGCCACTAGCCTAGGTACCGGTACCTTATGGTACCACCACAGTCCCCGAACGTGGGGGGACCTTATATGGTGCCAGTAGCATAAACGGCGTTAAGTGCCTGTCTGTGATAAGCTACCAAAGTGATACCTTCGACCGTAAGGTACCACTGGAAGTTGAACGGGTGAGATGTCGAGAGTGGCTGACTCCAATCGGTCAGGTCGAGCGTCTCTGTTCAGGTGTATCGGACGGTGGGCTGGAAGGTGATCGCGTGCGGGGCCGGTGTCTATCTGGGCATTTACGCCTGGGAGCGACTGCGCTGGAATATGTCAGCCAAACACGAACAGTTCAGAAAGCAGTATCGCACTCACCTCAGCTCTAAACTCAAGCAACTCTCACACACATACACCATGAACTGCGAGAGTCAAGTGACCAGGTATTTGCTTATTATGTTCCTTTGTAGTGGCTTGCTTTTTTTCATTTTATCCAATAGAGGGGACCCGTACTGTGCGCGGTACCCCTCCCTTGGTGCTGCGTAGGGCACCTTTTATGTGCGTAATTGCACTGCTAACAGAGCCTACTTTTATGCAGGGAAGCGCAAGAAGTGTTGAGTCGTTTGTTGGCAGCTGTGGGAGAGGTGCACCAAAACATGAAAAACGACCTCGATAAAATGCAGCGAGAGGTAATGGAGCTGGAAAATCTTACCAAGGAGATAAACTCTATTAAGTGAGCTTGTCTTTGTCACGACGAAAGGTCTAAGCTTTTGCACTGTGTCCTTTAAGAAACCGGGCCACTTTTCTGGGCACAGATATGGACAAATTCAACGAAACCTTCCTTCGTTCCGATTCTCCGCGCTAGAGAAAGGACGGAACTGACTGTCTGTCAATTCAATTGTTCGGTTGTCAACGTTTCATCACCGCTTTATCCGAGGAAATTGTGTAGGCTTGTTTGTAGACTAGCCGACCGGCTTTTTTATTTTCAATCAATTGACTCCCCTTATTTTACTGGTGCATTTTGGCTGGTCATCTGCGGACGAACTTGAGTTAGTGATGTTTCGGTAGCTGTGCAAGATTTTGTCCTGGAATGTTTGCGGTTTAATCTGAAGTTATAATAATACGAATTTAATTTCAATTACGATTTGTACATTGGTTGTTGTTCTCCGTTTTTATTGTTATTTAGAATTTATGCTTAGATGACATTTCCGTCAGTAGTATTCTGCCTAGTAAAATTTTTTGTGTCATTGATGTCCATTAACAAGCGGTTCCGTTTAACCGTTCGCATGTACTTTTATGGTTTCAGCTTTATACGAAGTGTTAGGTGAGTTGGTGGTTCTCTTTTAGACATGCTTCAAGGGCAGCAGCAATTGTTTTTGTTGCTGCGAGAGCAGATTACAGAAAATGTAAGTTGGTTTTCCTGTGCGCCTCTGCTTTGTAAGCCTAATCTCTTTAGCTGCCTTCTCTGTCCATGAAGGAGTATTTGGAATTTGCCGAAGGGCACCTCAAAAACTTGGAGCACTCGGAACACGGAGAAACACAGATTTTAAAAGTCTTAAAGAAGTATGGCCTTTATTCTACGTACATGCAAAAGAAGTGTTTCGGCCCGGAGGGAAAGTCTTTTCAATTGGGCGTATCTCCAAGTACATGCCTGTTCCTCTATTACTCTGTTTACAGCCATTTCATTAGTATTGCTGCAATACTATGTATTACAGTTTGGAATTCAAATTCGAAGCGAAGTCACAAGTATCGAAAGCTGCGGCGTTGCATCGCCACACGCAGAATGCTCATTTGGCCTTTACGGAGCGATCGAAGAAAGTAAGAAGGAAATGAGTGCGCTCGTAGTACATCTGTGCGTTTTCAGCAAACTGTCTGTGACGTACTTTGGTTACTGCGCTGTCTTTCCCGTGATCCTCTGCGCTCTTGCTACCAAGGCTTCCTGCCGGCTTCGACAGTCTTGCCGCACGATTCACAACCGGAGCATCAACCCAAACCACGGTCAACTGTAGAAATCAAGATTACCAAGCCGTTTTCTGCTGATCAGATGTGTGCTATTGTTGGATACGAAAGCGACTCGACGTTGTCTGTAGGAACGACGTAGCCTTAACTGCTGTCTTGTCTGAGTGTATGCAAATTTAGCCTTGGAGTTCGGATGACGACGAAGCTGAATCTACCAAAGTTGCTGACCTCTCAACAACATTAGAAGTCAGTAATCTGGAGGAAAAGCCAAGTCTGGTGGCGGTTGATTTACCGCCGGCTGTGTCTACTCGTATAACCAGGCAGTATTGGAAAACTTACGGCAAACAATAGTAATGCGAGCTCGTTTTTATTATTCTATTCTTTCGTATGCACTGCTATTTTTAGTACTGTGAACAGTTGTTGTACACTAACGCAGTCGGAAGCTGTTCAAGAAATTCTTTGGTTTGGTTTGCTTCTATTTGAAATGCCAATATCATTTTAGTGTTTTGGCTGTAGTATAGCTTAAACAGCAATTACGAAGATACGTACTGTACAATTGTGCACTTTATCAAAAAGTTCACTTACTTTTATGCTGCAAGACATTTCGTCATTCGGTTTTATAGTATTTCATAGATAAACTGACTCTAATACCGTGAGGCACTTAACGCCGTTTATGGTACCGACACCATATAAGGTGCCGGTTCGATTATGGTACCGGTACCTAGGGTGGTGGTACCATATATGGCACCCCCACCTTCGGGGCCTGTGGTGGTACCATTATTATGGTGTCGGTACCATAAACGGCGTTAAGTGCCTGACTGTAATATAGTTTTTTTCTCCGAGGAGGCCAATTAACCCCCAACTACCGATAACCCTGGCTTTATTAAGCCTTGGTTTCAAGCATAAGCCTTAAGAAAATAAGATTGACAGAAATGGCAGGAGGAATGTGTCAGTACGTGTAGTATGTACAGTACATAGTTAGCTACATACGTGCAGTACGTACATAAGATAGGTGTTGCTGCTAGTGTAGGTTATGTAAATTCTACTCTCTGTGTAGACGTTATAGTAACTGGTTAACTGTCAAAGGTCACACTAGTGGTTTTTGCTCACTCTCTGCTTTCTGCTGCCCTAATAAATGTTTGTTGCTTGGCCGCCTGTGCGCGCTTCACAGGTTATGGGCCCCTACGCGTCTTTTCTTTCTGTTTAGTTTGCCCCGTTGCCCGTTCGGTGTTGAACTCTACCTGCCATGAGTTCTGGTTCGGTACAGCTACCGCTTCTCAAGCTCAACAACTGGTCCAGCTGGAAGATCTTGGTCGAGAACTACCTGCAATCCCAAGAGTCCTGGTCCATTGTCTCTGGCGACGAAGTCGAGCCTCCGATTGAGCCCCCAGCCGCCGGTCAGAACGCCGCACCAGCCGCCGGAGCCGCCGCCGACGAAGAACAGCCACGTGCCGGTCAGCCACAGCATGGGAACCCAGCTGCTCGCCTTCCACAAAACGTAAGAGACTTTCGAAAACGTCGTCACATGGCTATGTACGTTCTTGTTGGTGCGCTGTCAGCTGAGGTTCTCAAAGTGATTACGATTCAAGACCGCTCTGACCCAGCGGCTTTGTGGCGGTTGCTCTGAAATCACTTTGACAAACGTTCGTATCTGTCCATGGTACAGATCGCCGGTGAACTCGAGAGACTCTCTTTCGATGGAAAGAGGAAGCCGTCTGAGTGGCTTGCAGAACGCGAAAAACTGTACGACCAGATGCGAGCCATGAACCACGTGGTACCAGATTGGCTGCCGATCACGCAAGCGGTCAATTCTTTGCCTAGCGGATGGGAATCCGTGCGGTCAGTTGTTGCGCATGCCAATCGTTCTGCCACAGAAGCGAATCCGTACACTGTCCAGCAGCTTGCCACCGAGCTGGATGATGAGTGGCGTTTGCGCACCAAAGGCAAAGAAAGTACGGCTCTCGCAGCAAGCAGTAGTGGCGCACGCGGTAGAGGAGGTAGCTCAAGGCGGGGCAGAGGCAGAGTTCAGAAAACTACGTACGGTCAAGCGCAAACTCGGGGTGCAAGGGCTCTCGCCGGCAAGTGCTACAATTGCGGTGGTACGGGTCATCGTAAAGTGCAGTGCCCCTCCGCACCCAAGCAGACCGGTGATAGAGCCGCAGCAGCTAACGCAGATGAGTACGATTCAGCTTCCGGTCTGATGGCAGCGTCCTCAGAAAGTGAACCAAACGCAATTTTGGTTGATTCCGGCGCTACGCACCATATGACTAACAGAGGCGACCTTTTGCAAAATTACAGAGTGCTTACGGTGCCTAGACAAGTGCGTATTGCTGATGGCGGAATGCTGGACGGAATTGGCATTGGTGACCTACCGGTGACTGTAACTGTGGGCTCTCAAACGCGCTCCTTAAAGATGATTGACTGTATTTTTGTTCCTAGACTGTCCGGGACACTCTTTTCGGTGCGTGCCAGCGATTCCAGGGGCTTTGCCACTCTGTTCAGAGACGGCAGAGCGCGCATCTTTGACAAGAAGAACGGACGTTTGCGCGCCGTGGGCGAAATCAAACATGGCAATTATCATTTGAATGGTGCCGTGATTGCCTCTGCGTTTGTGTCGGCTGCCTCTCCGTGCGTGCGTAACGGCTCTGGTGATGTCATTGAGATGGCGGGAATTGCTGAAACAGGAGACCACACTCAGACGTGCTCTGGATGCCCCTCTCAACGCTTAGTAGGGGCCGGAACTGGTCAGGTACCTTTTGCGCAGTTCAGTGATGCTGATCCCCGTGTTGCAGCCTCGGTCAATGTCGGTGCGGATCGCACACACTCGTATCGGTCGCATGATCGTGGAGACCTGCAAAAACAACCGATCTCGCAAAGTCCCGGATGTCCCTCACGAGTAGGGACCCCAGTTGGTATTCAGTCTGGTCCGGGCTCTGTTTCTGGTGTTGGCTTGCGTGTTTCAGTTCGGTCGGACGGCTACAAACCAACCAGTAACCAGGCAGACTACAGTATGGCGGGCGAGCCTCAGAATTCGGTCAAATCGAAACTCAGTGACAGCTCCTTGACGCAATCGATTGTGCCCTCTGCAGCTATGGACAGCGTGCAAGGCACCTTACTTGGTAAGCATTGTCTGTCGGCTGATGTTTCAGCTGCTGTTGCTCGAGTCACTCCAGACGTATGGCACCAACGGCTCGGTCATTTGGGACGCTCGGAGGTGGTGCATCTACTCGGCTCGGTCACTGATCTGAAACGGCCATCCAAATCGGATTTTTCGTTTTGTGATGCCTGCGCAGAAGGGAAGATCAAACGAGCCCCATTCCCCAAGCAGTCAGAACGTCGTGCCACTCGACCGCTCCAACTAATGCACACCGACGTTGCCGGTCCATTCAGCACCCAGTCACTTGGCTCAAAACGGTACTTTGTGTCGCTTATTGATGACTACAGTAGAATGTCATTTGTACGTTTTGTGGCGCAAAAAGCTGATGTTTTTTCTGAGCTGAGAGATCTTATTCTGTTACTCGAAAATCAGCTTAATTTGAAACTGGGTGCCGTCCGCTCTGACCGTGGCGGAGAGTATTTGGGTGCAAATTTTAAAAACTGGTTGGCTCAAAAAGGGGTGCGACATGAAAAAACTGTAGCAGATGCCCCCCAGCAAAACGGTGTGGCTGAACGGTTCAATGGTGTGATTGTCAGTCGGGCCAGAGCTATGCTTAGTGCCGCAGGGTTGCCTCGAAAGTTCTGGGCAGAAGCAGTGTCAACAGCCACCTACTTGCGAAACATTTCGCCTACAGTAGCGCTAAGAGGCAACACCCCCTATCAAGCGTGGTATGGGAAGAAACCTGACCTCACACACCTGCGAGTTTTTGGTTGTCTAGTCTATGCTCGAAAACTAGATCATCAGTCCAAGTTCTCGCCACGCGCTGAGCGATGTTACATGCTAGGCTATGCTGACGATTCCAAGGGCTATCGTGTTTGGTCGGCGGACAAACAACGCGTGCTCATTCGCCGAGATGTGCTCTTTGACGAAAGTCGTTTTTATTCCTCTCAGCCTGATACCGCGGTTCAACAGGAGGAGGAGGAGCCTGGCGTACTCGTTGTACCTTGGTCTCAGCCAGATCAGCAGCCTGCGCAGCAACAAGTAGTTCCTCAGCCTCAGCCAGTACCTCTGCAGCCTGAGCCACAACAATTAGCTCCTCAGCTCGCTCCTCAGCCTCAAATAGATCCTGTTCCTCAGCCAGTTGCACAGGATTATCGAGAGCAAGAAGAGGATGCAGTGCAGTTACAGAAGGAGCAGCTAGAACCGGAATTGGAGCAGCCAGAAGTAGTGGGAAGTGGTTCGGATAGCAGTTCAGAGTCTAGTCCAGAACATACGCCTCCTATTCGTCGCTCACAACGAGAAAACAAGGGAGTCCCACCTAATCGGCTAGGAAACTGGTTCTTCGGTGCTAGAGAGGCGCAAGAAGCGTCAGAAATCAGCGAACCTGCTAACTGGCGACAAGCTATGCAGTCTCCACAGGCTAAGCAGTGGTACAAAGCGGCAAAAGAAGAAATTGATTCGCTCAGACTTTTCCAAACGTGGGACTTGGTACCTCGGCCTGCAGATCGCAAGATTGTAGGGTCCAAATGGGTGTTCAAAACCAAAACCAACTCAGAAGGAAAGGTTGCGCGATTCAAAGCTCGTCTAGTCGCCCAAGGTTTTTCGCAGAAATACGGGATTGACTATTTCGACATCTTCGCTCCTGTTGTCAGATGGGATAGCGTTCGAGCTCTTTTTGCCGTAGCTGTGCTAAACGGGATGGTCATCCATCAACTTGATGTGCAGACAGCGTTTCTACATGGCACGTTGGAGGAAGAAATCTTCTTGGCTCAGCCTGATGGGTTTCAAGACGCTAAACACCCGGACTACGTATGCAAACTCAAGCGCAGCCTTTACGGCCTTAAACAAAGTCCTCGGTGTTGGAATAGCGCGCTCCACCAAGGTCTAACCAAACTACAGCTAAAGCAAGCGCCCGCAGACAGTTGCGTCTACACCGGAAAGATTAACGGACACGCAGTCCTAGTTGGTGTCTACGTAGACGATCTGGTGGTGGCCAGTGCCAATACGCAAGCACTTGCGCATCTCAAGCAGCTAATTGGCAAGCAGTTTAAAGTGAAAGACATGGGCGCCATTAGCTACTTCCTAGGGGTACAAGTCAAACAAACCCCCGATCAGCTGTGGTTGGGTCAACCTACGTATGCACGGAAAGTTCTGGAACGTTTCCAGATGGTAGAAGCCAACGCGGTCAAGGTACCAATGGCGGTCGGAGCAGAGCTACTCCCCAGCGAGTCAGGCGCCGAATTGGTCAATCAGACGCATTATCAGTCAATCGTCGGTTCCCTGATGTACCTGTCTGTTGCGTCTCGTCCTGACTTGGCTTTTTCGGTGCACAGATTGGCGCAGTTCAATGCCGCTCCTTCATCTGTTCATCTACAAGCGCTAAAGAGGGTTCTTCGCTACCTGAAAGGAACGCTCGATCTTGGCATCGTGTATAAGAAGAGTGGAAACGCTCAACTTACCCTCTTTGCTGACGCCGATTGGGCCAGTGACGCCCCTTCTCGCCTGTCCACGTCCGGCTACGTCTCGCTAATGGCAGGTGGTCCAATTTCCTGGGCAAGCAGGCGACAGTCGTTAGTAGCGAAATCCACCACAGAGGCGGAATTCATCGCATTGTCAGAGGCGGTGTCTGAAGCGCAGTGGTTGCGAACCCTGCTAGAAAACATCGGACATCGGCAAACCAAGCCAACCCCGATTTACGAAGATAATCGGTCAGCCGTTGCATTGGCAACCAATCCTCTCTCACACCAGCGAACAAAGCACATAGATGTAAAGGTCAAGTTCGTTCAAAGCTATGTGGCCGCTGGATGTGTGGAAATTCTACCGATACCCACCGATCAGCAGCTGGCTGATCCCCTTACTAAACCACTCCCATTCCCAGCCTTTCAGCGCTTCATACAGGAGGTGGGTTTGGGGGCAACTAACCTTTGAGGTCTGAGGCCTGGGCCTTACCTTAAGTAATTCAGTAAACTGTTCTTTTTTGCAAAAGTAACTTACCGTTGTGTGTCTTGTTTTGTCTTGTGTACTGTTTTCCATTAGAGTCGAAATTTCAGTATATTTCTGTTTTTTGGTAGTCTTCAGATTCAGTTTCTCTAAAACAGTGCAATAGTTATCTGTAATACTGTAGTGTATTTGTATACCTCTTTCTAGACAGTGATTGGTCTTTATTCTTTCTTCTTTATCGCACAACAAGGAGGAGTGTCAGTACGTGTAGTATGTACAGTACATAGCTAGCTACATACGTGCAGTACGTACATAAGATAGGTGTTGCTGCTAGTGTAGGTTATGTAAATTCTACTCTCTGTGTAGACGTTATAGTAACTGGTTAACTGTCAAAGGTCACACTAGTGGTTTTTGCTCACTCTCTGCTTTCTGCTGCCCTAATAAATGTTTGTTGCTTGGCCGCCTGTGCGCGCTTCACAGAATGGGCGGGGTTTTGATTTTACGGAGCAGAAGGAAGTGTATGTGTGCGTTTTAGGTGTTTGAGTGGAATCGACAATCTAGTGTTGTTTGAGAAGAATGCCAAATCTGGTGTGGTTAAGCTGAGTCCGCTGTGCAAAGTTCGCAACATGTCCTGGGTAGAAGTTCACCTCTAACTCATCTCTATTTAGTTGGGATTGCGTTGTTGAGTTTTCAGGTCAGACTCGAGCATCTGCTCAGTCCAGTCTGTGATTGCGGATATGCGGTCGGTCGTCTGTTTTCCTTTATCCGAAACTGCCACTGCCATTTTAAAACCGTGCAAGCCCTTAGAAACTGGCTGGCTCAGCATATGAAGAGTTGGATTGCAGGATTATTGGCATCATCCAACAACAATAACTACTGTGAGGCGTTCTTCAATCAAACCAAACGTGCCAGCTAAAAGATTTCAGCCACAGTGTCAGATGTGGTTCTGCGCACGACAGACAAACGAGAGCAGTTGATGGAACTGTTCGCTATCGTCAAGTCTACAATTCTGATAGAATCTTTTGATTACATAGACGTCCAAAATCTACTGCAATCGGCATTTGCTAATCTCGACCTACTGTCTTCACGCTACTATGTGGTGAGTACGCACACGCACGACAGTACGTTTTGTTGCCCTGTTGTCGTGCGATCTATTGACAGTTTGAAGCTAACTGATGGTTGCACTACACTGTCGTTAAGTGGCTTGGGCGGGAGTGGGCGTATACTTTGCGTCAATCAACCGTCATTGAGGTTCTGAAAAACATTTAAGCAAAAAGCGGAGCTGCAGAGTAATATTAGCAGGCGTTATTGATTTTGGCAGAGGCGGCGGTCGCTAGCCTACACATATAGTCAGGCCGTGAAGCGTTATCAACTCTACAGCCCAGATGATACACCGGATTCAACTTCCCGACCTCGTAACGGACTGTTGGCGGTCGCACAAGATCGCCGGTGTCGGAAGCGACAATGAATTGTATTTGTGCGCCGTCAACAAGCCTGGTTTGCCGTCCAAAATGGCAGTATTTTGCGGCAGTCGTTTCGTGCCAAAGTGCTGGAGATGTGTGTTTGAAGTGCAGATAGAAGACGCGTTGAGTGGAGACTTCAACGGATACTGTTTAGCCACGCTGAGCAAAGACGGGCAGGAGATTGCCTTAATTAGCCACAGTGCGCTAATTAACCCCAACTTCCATTTGTTGCACCTAAGATCGCAGAAGATGATTTCCAGTTTCTCGTTGACCGACCGAAAAGCTAGTAGTTTGCTGGTGCAAACGTCTCTCGGATGGATGTCATTTGAGCTGGCCGATTCGGTGCACAGATTTTACAAGATCGACTCAGACTTCACCAAACAAACGATTACTGTGGCCTCGATTGAGAAATGTGAAGACGTGACGATTCTGCACGATTATTTGGTAGCCATCGACGCCACCAAACGCATCCTGCTGTCCAATTTGAATTCAAGCTTGAACAATCGCTGGCAAAGCTTCCACGTGGCAGTCAATGCTGCCACCAACTTGCACAGCATTTGCAATCAACTGCTCTGTCTGCGCCCGACTGCTGCTGGCTATCAGATCGCAGTTGTGTCGTTCGGCGACGAGCTGTACTATCTCCAGTCGAAAGGAGTCTTTGTACGGCCGGGCTTTCCGCATTTGCTGACCGAACGGTGTTGGATGGGCTTGAACGTTAGTGGTTCGCAGTTGAGATTGGTGACCAGGACGCATTGGACACCGCTGCAGCTTAAAGAACTATGCACGATCAAAATTCAGACCTTGTTTGGTGTAGAAATTCAAACCAAATCTGGCAAAAGCGTCTGGGCGGAGGGCATCTCCGTGCATGAGTTGCAGACTTTCTATCGGTATCAGTGGTCCCACCCTTTTGCTTAGAGTTTTCTACTGGACGTATATACAATGTATCATTGTATATTGTGAATGTACATAAATAAAAGAAACTGCTAAGTGATAATTACGTACGTATGCAGCGTCTCATTCCATTCTACTGGTTTCAGCGTGATCTATGCTTGGCTCTATGTAAGCCTTACCTCGACACGATTGAGTTGTTGTTGCGAGCCGGCCGATTGTCTGACGAAAGCGATGAATTCTTTCTCACTTTCAAGTAACCTACACGTAGATAGTTTGAGAACCACGTTTTTCCTTGTGAGCGTTATAGAGGCGGGGCCACGTACGAATTCACCGAACGACTATGTAAATGCCAGCACTTCAAGGTCACAGCTCAACCGCTCGCTTTAGCTGCACAGTCTGTAAGGCTGTTGGACAAATTTGATTCCGAACTGCAAGGCAAGTTCAGCAGGTCTCTACTTTATGGGGTTCGTGCGGCACCTGCAAAGTCGGCGATTTTGGCGTCTGGTCAGGGAAAATTTTTGATAGCGGTAGAAACTTCTCGCAACGAAATGGTTCTGTCGAAACTTTACTCACCACCGTTTGGAAAATTTGACTTCTGATTTTCTAATACTACATAATTAAACTGGAAATTTACCCTTTTCAAAGCCAACTTTTCAAAAATTTCTCACGCTTGTGGCACTTTCCTCACCCTAGTTGGTCAAGGAACTTTGGTCAGTGGAATTTTGCGATACAAAAGCCGGTCGAACCCTGTTGTAGTTATTAAAAGTTCTAAACGGACGCATTTAGTCCAATGCGATTTGTCAGTCGGACAGTTGTACTCAGAAATAAGGGCGGCCTGGACAGAACAAAGCTACAAGGATTGGCTTCCTTCACAAGAGATCAGCCATCTTTTCGAGCAGTTTATAGGGCAGAGATGTGCTTTTGTGACGCGCCAGTTAATGCGTGAAATAGTTGAACGCTGTCAGCTGCGGTTGCTGTTCCGCGAATTTCGGGTAAGACACTACTTTGTTCAGTCTTTCTCTTTCAATTTGCGTTCTTTAGGACGTCTACTCTTTACTGGTGTTGGATGAGTTTTGTCGACAGTTTTTCGAGGTATCTATTCTGCTAATGGAGTTTGTGAAATCGTTTTTGGTTTTGAAACTGTTACAGAGCACTGACCCAAGCGCCATGCTCAATTGGTCCTCGTTGGCCACCTCATTCGGTTTGCACGGCTGGACTCCGGAAAGAGCTGCTGTTTGGCGGTTGAGTGTGGCCGAGTTCGACTCGAACAGAATCTGCTCTTGTACCGATCTGTTGTTGCAGCTTGAAATTGTGCCCAAGGTAGTTTCGCACAGTCCTATTCTACCTACCTACGTATTAAGTACACGCAAAATTGCCGCTTTGGTACCTACACTGTACATATATCATTGATTCCTCGTATTTTTTGACAACTGCGTGTTTCAGATAGACTGGCCCCTAAACTGTCTGATTAGCAGATCCCATCTGAACGCTTACAACAAAGTGTTGCGTTTCTTGATGCGTCTTTGGCACGCCAGACACAGACTGGTTCTGCTTATGTACAGCGCCGCTTTGGTCGGCTGTAGACAGATTTTGCTGCTTCGGTTCCGACTGCTACATGCGTTGAACGCTGTCATTGATCGTATCTCTTCTCAGGTATTTAGCTCCGTTTTGATCCTACCTGTTGGATTGTCTTCTGTGCATGCAATAGGTACAGTACGTTCGTATACAGCTCTACAGTCATAGATAACATGTTCGGGTCGGCGTGGGTGAGTGGGGTCTTTCCGTCAGGTGGGGGTTTCGCCCAGAGGGGGTCCAAAATTTCAAAAAGCTCCAAAACACCTGGAAATGCGTTTTTAGCACGTTTTTCAGTAAGGAGGCTAAAATCGCTATTTTAAGCTGCCAAATAGCGTTTTAGAGCTAAAATCAAGTAAAAAACGATAAAAAAACGTCCAAAAACACCAATTTTTCTTAAAACATCACTTGGCCCTAAACTGTTTCCCGGGGGTCGGGGTGAGTGGGGTTTGGCCTTTCTAGCTAGGGTAGCCTCTAGTACATGTACTAATGTGTGGAGTGTGTTTCAAAATGATAGACTTCTTTTAAAATTGTTGGGAAAACCGAATTTCTTGAGTGATTGAGCTAAAATTTGGAATTGGGTTCATGCAAGTGTGTAGACATACAGGGTGTTCACAACATTTCTTTTTGCTGTCATTTCCGCAAATTTTGACCAAATTGGCTGAAAATTGAAAGATACGTAGGTGCCAAAATAGGAGAGATTTTGTGTGTTAAAATTTGGTGGTAAAGGTTTGACAAAACTCATGAGAATTTGCATAAACTTTTTAAAACTGTAGGATATTTTGTATTAAAATTTCCTGCATTGAGAATGACATGGTCTAGAAAAAATAAGGATTAATATCTCACATGTCTGAAGGGTTTAAGCAAATTTTAGGTCATTTTGACGAACAATTGCGAAACAAAACAGCAAAAACAGTTTCCGCTTTAGTGCTATTTCTATAGGCATTGAAATTAACAAATTTCAGGTATTCCTTAATTTCTCGGGATTGGGTCAAGCCTTGTGTACCAGATTTTAACAACAACAGCTCTCCTATTTAACATCTTTTTTAATGGCAGCAAAAAGAAATGGTGTAATTGTTGGGAGACGCTGTACGTTTGACATGCCGAAGGGTCTATCATTCTAAAATATACTGTACACAGGCACACATACTGTACGTATTGTGTATATACAGTTGGTGTATTACAGGTGCATGCTGGATTGGGCAGATTGGACACGATTTGCAATGCTCAAAATATCTCGGACGCTCTACAGAGTCATGATGAGTTGGTGGAAAGTCTGCTTGATAGTGCCTTTCTCACTCACAAGCACCATGTTACCTTCAAAGCGATCGAAAATCTAACAGAAACCTGCCACAAACTTGCAGTTGTTTGGCAGCTGTCACGCGAGGAGATGACCGTCGTTGGTTTCGATCCGGAAAAAGTTGTTTCAGCGCTCGATAAGTACTGCACGCTGTTGCGCAAAGTTCTCGGCATTTCTGTCTGATATCGCTCTCACTAAATTAACAAGCTCTGCCGAAAGCCACTGTTATATACAAGTGGTATGTACTGTACGTACGGTAACGTACTTGTCATTTCCCATTGTTCTATTACGAAACAACAAATGACATTAAAATTAAATCAGCCACACTGATGTTGTTCGGCGTTTTTGAGTGTTGTACATTGATTTACCATGAGTTTGTTGTTTTGTGTGTGGTTTTATGTTCTGAGCGTCAATGGAGAATTTAGCAAGCCAGACTTGAACACTGCGTTCGACATTCAAAACGACACGGTTTCAGTTCCAGCTGAAGCACACTTACCAGGTGTCTAACTTAGCTGAGTTATTGTAAGTGGCTTGCTTAATACAAGTAGTTTCAGTGTGTCAGCAAAATGCTATGTGCAAGCTGCATGCAATGCGACCAGATGATCCCCACACAAAGCTCTGTGCGTGTCCTGTTGGCTTGTGTTGCACTAAAACCCAGAAGAGATTTACGTGCGGAGCTTGTGATACTGGAAAACACGAGGCGTGTGAGTTTTCTGGTTGTGTTTCTGTACATAGGTACAGTATGGTGTCCATCTTGCAGTATGCGAAAGCGGTGGTTTGTGTATTCTGAGGCCTGAGCATCCGTTCGAGCAGCCAGTGGCGCTGTGCAATTGTCCGCTTGGCGAGTGTTGCACGCTCACCGATGACCTCTACCTCTGTGAATCGTGCAAGTCTGTCGCTAAGAAAAAAATTTTGATTTCCTATGCGGCTCGCAGCGAACACATTTTGCGTAATTTTTAAACCATTGTTTTGTAGTTTCGGTGATGGGTGTCAGTGTTACAGATTGCGCAGAGGGTGCCATGTGCAAGTTGAAACTTCTAGAGCCAGACCTAGACGCAGGGGAAGTTTGCGAATGTGTGCCAGGCGAATGTTGCAATGATTTAGGCCCACATTATCATTGTCAGCCGTGTGACTCAAAAGTATGATTTCGTTTTTGTTTCTGTTGTACAGCCAATTCGTACTATGCTTATTGTATTCGCTTGCCTAGAAACTACTGTATTACGTATGTGTTTGTAGAAGCAACCAACCTTGGACTGAACGGAATAGTTATTGAAGGTTTTATTGACACGCGTGTGTTAGAAAATATAAGTACGTAATGTATTGTAGAAAGAACTTCGATAACTGTGTTATAGTTTTACCTACGATTTTAGCAATTTTATTGTCAGAAAATAGGAGGCCGGAGCGTAAAAATGGTCTCGTCTCCGGAGGTGGGGAGTAGTGGAGCGATCGGGGGTCTGGCATAGGTCGGACGGGGTGAGGGAGCCCAGACTGTTACATGTATGAGCACACCTCTATAAACTGTTAAAATTGGTAATTTCTGTAAATTTACCTCTGTCCTTTGTGAACGCTAATTTTTCAAATCTACAGCATGTATCAAATCTCTCCCTGTTTATTGAGTGGGGGTGATTTAACGCACAGAGCAAACAGTAACGAGATCTCTAATCTATTTCTGAGTCAAACAATCAACCAAATGCTGACCAATCTAATCGCCACATATAATATTTGTTCCAATGAATTCATACTCGCCTCACATTCCTGAAACCAATAGAAAATCTGTGTTCAGCGATTGGGTTGCTAGAACAACCTGGCACGGAGTAAACGACTTGTTTTCTGCAGATAGCTGTGTCTGTAGTTTGGTGTGGATGGTGGTATTAGTGCTGACAACAGTTATGTTCACACTAAACACCTATGCTCACTTTGATGACTACATAAACGGTGACCCTTGGATATCTACCACTCACTACGAAACCCCTCCGGACGGCTTGAAGTTTCCTTTCGTAGTGATATGTAGCTACAACCGCGTGTCTAAGAAACAGCTGCTGGCGCTAAACATGAGTAGCGATGCTGCCTCCTTCATTGCACACAGCGTACGGTACCCGAGACGCAGCATCTTAGATCGTGCCACCAATGTCACTCAGAAGCTCGAACAGGCCTTCGCAGAAGTAAAACCTTCTTATTGTGAACGTCCCGGTCATTAATCAGGCACTTACCGGCTTGAACGGTAGTATCTTCTTCGCGACCACCCCCAAAACTCGCATTTTCCAGAATTCGTGCATACACGTAATTCCTAATGCCGCAGGATGTGATAGGATAGGACCGGGGTACTCCCATTTTAACACTTGCGATGCGAAGTATTGTATCACAACTAGCTATTCCGTTACGTACCTAACCGTGTTGCAGTACGCTGCTAATCAAAGAAACACCATGTCAATCTCAGAGTGGATCATGGAGATCTCACAACAGTGTGACTCACTGTTTACCAACTGTTACTTTGGTGTGGGAGACAAATTCAACTGTTGCGAAAACATTAGGTCAGTTTTGGTTCCTATTCTTGGGCGATGCTTTGCATTGCGACCGCCGCAAGTCGTTCTGGATTCCAACCCACAAACGCAAGTTGGTAGGTCGGTTTATTGGTCTCTGCGTGCACTGGACTGCGGGTGTTTTAGGAGAACAAACAGGGCTTCACTTGAAAACCAATGTGGCGGCGACCGACTACGCCCGCTACTACCAAGGAACAGTGGGTGGAGAGACCGGACTGCTGCTTTATGTCGGCTACGATCCTGCATCCACCGTGCTGAACGGTGACCCGATCGCCATTGCGCCTGGAACGCGTAACTGGATTTCTATGCAGGCACTTCGAACGGAAACCAAACTAAAACAACAGCAGATACCTCTGCTCTATCCGCTTTACATCCCAGACCCAAAGTGTGAACAGAACGGCTCACTTGGCATGCTTGAAGGTCGGTGCTTCCTGTCTGTGCGTGCATTGCATGTTACACTTGCACTTTGCTCTCTGTTGTACTGTGCGTACACGCTAATCTAATGTACTTAATAACCTACTGCATGCATGCAAACCTACTGTAGGCGTATACACAAAAGAGCAATGTTTCAAAGACTGCTATGCACAGTATGTGCACCAGAGATGTGCGTGCTCAATGGTATTCCAAACAAAATTTCCAATCTGTGACCCAGTGGTTTGGCAACGCTGCCGAGAAAATAACTTAGAAGTCGAGTAAGAAATGCAATCCTGTTTCTGCGAAAGCTCAAGGAACACTTTGAATATTGCAGTGTAACTGAAGGAGACCACTACAAGAATTGCACGAAGAACTGCAAAAAGCCGTGCTTCAAAGAAACTGTTCTGCTCAGGTCATCGAGTTTGGTATATCCGAGTCCTGCTTATATACCAGACATTCAAGAGGAAATTTTCCTAGAAACAGGTGAACCAATTATAGACACGCTACTGTAAAAAGTCATACGTGTTTTAGGCAAAAACATAACAGTGGCTGAACTAAAACAGTACGCGTTAATGGAAATATTTTTCAAATCCACTAACGTTCGCGTTGTTCAAATGCAGGAGAGAATTTCAGTAGAAACATTGATTGCAAATGTCGGTGGCACTCTGGGGGTCTGGGCAGGTATAAGCATCATCACAGTTTTCCAGCTGTTTGCTTGTTTCTTAACTGAGTGCATCACTAAACTGAGATGCAAATAAAACTTTTTTACCGAAAAGATGGCAGTGAGAAAATTTTCTGTGCGACAAATAGTCCTTGACCCAAGTAGTGTGCAATAGGAAATTTAAAAATTTTCCAGCCACCTGGAGCACTGGTCGAAAAACTGATTTTAACACATGCACTTTGTAGCGTCGATTCTAGCTAGGTTGTGCTGAAGACTACGGGGCTATAAACACTAGTGGTGCTGCCACAACATTTCAACTGTAAATATTTCAAGTTTTGGCCTCCTAGATTTAACGGTTCAAGAGAAGTGACGATTTCCGTAAACATCTGAAAATCGTTCTCCCACCGTTAACCCACTTTTCTAGTCCGGTAGTGGGTAAAATCTAGAAATACAAACTTCGGTTTTTTACGTTCTTTCTTGTATAGGGCTTTCAAATGAGCCGATAAAAAAGTAGGGGTCAGATTTGGCTGTGTGCCGCCTATCGTACCGGTCTTTTATAAAATAAAATAGCTCTTAAATCCACAGAGCGTTCGGTTATTGCGGCAATTTCAATTAACAGTACAGTATGTACCACCCGCTAAAAATATTCAAATATGTTGCGTCATTCAGCATGTTTTATTAGCATGTACGGTATACGTACAGAATCAGAGCGGAATTTTGTTGTCGCGAGCCCATTTTCGCATCACCCGTGTTAGATACTCTACTTGTGGATGTGTGGTGTTCTGTAGTAATTGGATGACATCCCGTAAACTTTCGCTAAAATATGAACCCGTTGTTTAAGCGGCTTTTATATGGCGGCGAAAAAGTTTAACTCCAGATTATTTGATGAAACAGTAAAGTTGTCTTACGGTGGTTCGTGTCCAGCGATAACCAACTGAAATACGCCACAACATGAGCCGCGTTTTCCATCCCAATACTCAGGATTTGTATCCAGTTTTTCTAGCACGTCGAACGCTTTTGCAGCATAGTAGAATTGACCCATCTACATATTACCAAGAACATTATTACATGGATCAGTTTAGAACAAGTAGAAAAAGCAACCTTATAGCAGTCGTTGGCGATCAGTTGGAGTAAACTGAAACTTTCTGCTGAGGTTTCCATTTTGAGATACAAATTCCAAGCCAGTTTAGCTTTCTTGTTCATTATGTCTGAAACTCTTCATGAATTTGAAGTGGAAACGTGTGAGAAATCCATAGTGACTTACAACATCTTGCCAGCGTACTGACGTAGGTAAAGTCGGAGCGTAGTTTTTCGTCTTGAATCAACAACAGCACTTCTTCAGCTTCTAAGTAGTTTTTAGTGGCTGCCAAACACTGGCCGTAGTTGAAGTTGAAGGTGTCGTCGTTATAAAAGTACGTCTGAAACTGATCTCATCCCAACTTTGCCGAAGCACAACACCAATTTTTGCAGTAGCAGCGCACAATAAACAAAAGCATGCTACACTATCACAAGCATGACAAGCAATCTAATGTCGGCCTTGCATTGTTTACTGTGGCGGAGGTCACAAAAGCGGACAAAATCACCTCCAAGTTGCGAAAGCCCACCTTTATTGAGTTGAGATACACCAGCACTTCTTCAAAATGCTTCAGCAGAAAATAGGCTGACGCCATACACTGACGACCGGGAATAGTGTCTGAACAAGACAGTCAAAAACAACATACACAGGACAGTCGTGCATTACTTGAAGATAAACTTTTTAACATCACGGACCCACTTTCCCGCCCATCTATACCGGTATAAGGCTAAACCTTATATAACCTCTACAGTTTTTGCGATAACAGGTTATTTGCCTACTATACGTAGTTTCTCAAGTAATCAGAAAGTAGGGAAAAAGGCTCTCAGTAATTAATCGATGTAAACGCAAGTTGTACCGCATTCAGCAGCAGATCCTCCGATAAGTCGAAAGTATTCCTGAGCTATTTTGAGATGCTCTTTCTGAAAGAAAAATCCGTTGAACAATTGACGCAGACGCACGAACAGCAGACCGACGATTTACCGACAGTTGCTGTTGTCCGATGAGGCAAAACACAATAGCTTTCAGTATGTATTCGTTGGGCAAAGTTGGTTCGATGTCTTTGACTAGGTGATACGCTTCTTGCACTTCATCTGCAATCACCGCACCCTTGCTTTTGTACCAACACCACAGAGGAGGCGAGTCAGACCTCTTCTGAGATGATAAATGACCAGGTTTTGTCTGGCTTCTGGCAACACGTCCACCAGTGGTGGCAGCAATTGTAGAGCTCCTTCGCCGCTACGAAAAACCACCAAATTGTGTTTTATCAACTCTTGGGCGAACTCTAAAGCCGGGGTAGCTTGGTCTTCAAGCGTGCGCATCTCATTCTAAATTCAAGTCTTCTCTCACGTTGGTGTCATGCACGTAAGTTTGGTGGGGCGTACTGAAGGCTTACTGTACCTCTGCAGCTTTTCCATTGTACAATTTGTAGTGATTGCAAGCACGTAAATTAACTGCCGTAGCGCTATCAGGATACTGCTGGAGATAGACTTGCAACACTTCCTGCAAACAGTAGAAAATGAATCAATGACCGAGTGTATCTAAAGTAAAACCTACCAGAGAAACGTCATAATAGTCTAGCTTGTAATAGCACAATGCTAGGTAGACATTCAGGGCAATGAAATTCCTAAATGAAAATTTATGAAGCTGACTAAATTTTGTCAGAATCAATCTTTGAAAATGAGACACTACTTTGAATATGAAGTCAGTTTTCTTTCCCACCTTCACAACACTAACTTACCTATTGTTTAGAAGAATTCTTTTGTAAATGTCTATAGCTTCTTGATAATGAGAGCGGAGATAATGTATGCTTGCCAAACACAGCTGATCTTCAAGCGAGTCTTTCAACTGTGAGTGATGGTTCATCAGTTTCTTCTCGTCATTCAGTTTGTGCGAGACATGGAATAACAATCGGTTCTGCAACGGAGACTTCGCACCTGCAACCGCAAACTACATTGTACTGTAGACTCTCGTTCAGCGAAATCTTTTAAACAGATAGTTAGTCAGTCACCTAAATTTTGTTAACCGATATCCCTGAGTTCTGAAACGGTCCGACTAACTTAGTCCTTCTTCTCTAGGTACTGCGATCTGAACTTTGGAAAGTACGGTACGCTTATTTTTAAGATAAGTACCACGTAGTTTGTCTGAGAAGTAAGTTTCTTCTCTCTCAAAAAATCACACGCGGTGTCGAATCGAGTAATTGACGCGCACGCGATGTTGTCCGTCAAGTCAGTAATGACGTACCTTTATCAGCGGTTTCTTTCGCTTCTTCGTACATTCCCAGGAAGAACTGACAGCACGCAAGAAATGTGATAACGTCTGGAGAACAGCTTTTCTGTTGCGTGAGCTTCTCGTACACCTAGAAGCACGACTACGCAACGGTGTAGCGAACAGCCAAAACAGTAGTTACATCGGCTGCTTGTCTAAAATCGCCTGCATGGGAGGCACAGTACGCTAACCACATGTCTATGGCTGCGTCATCCTTCTCCGCTGTCTTTAGCTGATGCTAAAACTGCAATCAAAATCAGTAGTAGAGGCAACCGATCTTTACAGTAAGCAAAGACATAGCGCCGGCATAGTCCCGTTTTTCCAGATATTCCGCCAGCTCCGGTATTTTCTTTTTCTCTTTCTGCGCAGCCACCGTTTGCGCTTGTTCTTTCTTCTTGCTCGGTTTCAGACGAGAAAGCAGCTGGAACACTCTCTCGCTGCACGTTACACTAATTAAATTGACTTACCATCTTCACTAGTCTATGTATTGCTGCGACCAGAAGATACTGAGATACACGAATGCAGACAAATCCAGGCAGTTGCCATGGCAACGTGTCAATAGCGATTGAGAATGCGCTTCTGAAGCGACCAAAAAACTTCAATAATTGAGGCCTCTGCGACTAAGCAACGGCGTCGGAATTCATACTGTAGTTGGGGAGTTGGGGCGGTTTAACCACCCCAAGCCCGATTTTCGGTGAACCCCAGCCGAATTTTGGGAGTTCTGAAACCCTATTTTGGGTTAAAAAGTGCTAAAATTCAGGGTTTCAAGACTTATAAACCGCAATTTAGGATTTCTAAAACTCTAAATCGGGTTCCGGAACCCTAATATGGGTCTCTGAAACTCTAATTCAGGTTCAAGTCCATCTTTTAAAAAACCTGGACAATATGTTCAGATTCAAGTCCACTGATATTTTCAAAAAATGTAGAAATTGTGCACTGCTGCCAACTTTTCTTGGGTAGAAGCCTGTCTACTGGCAGTGAAGGAGCCAGATCAGACTTTACACAGTACTTTCGTTTTCTGACACTTTCAGTTTTAAAATAGGTGTAGAAACGTAGGTTCAGAGGCCGTTTGCACGCGGTTAGAACTAGGCCTAGATCTAGCGGTTTTCTGCTTAGAACTAGAAATCGGCGCTAGTACTAAACTAACTGGTATGCACGCGTTTTTAGTGCTTAGTACTATCTAGTTAGTACTAGCCAAATCGCCTAGACTGCTCCGGAGCTTACTAGACAGCCCTAGTTTGTTCTTTTTTGTTGCTTGTAAGGTTATTTTTGAGCAATTTTTGCCTCGCATTCAAGGACAGAGTACTACCCTAGCTATTGGTAGTGGCTTAGATAGCTTACGCATAGCAAAAACGACATAACGTATAGCTCTTATTTACTGGCTACATTGTATCTATTCCTTTTCCGCTACCATCAGCTGATTGTTCACCCGGCCGTTTTGAATACAATAAAATCCGACTAAAATTTCATGTCCGTAGATGCTGGAAAATACAATACTTTCTATTCTTGTCTGCAAACGGCTGACATGTCTGGTACGGTAGCAAAATCTGTTTAGTGAAGGTATAACTGCAGAATACACAGTAGTAGTTAGAATTTTGGCAACTTAAGGAGGCAAGATGTGGGTCATCATCATGCAACTTAGACCGACGAATCAATTATTAAATAAAAGTTTCTTACTATTTCCAAATCCAGTATCATCTTTAGATAGAATGTTTTTAACAGCAAAATGCAACTTTCTATCGGATTTGTTAACAGCATTTTTAACTGAACAAAATATGTGACTATCGGACATTATTTGGTTTGTGGCAAGCAATTGATTTGCGGACTGACTTGCGTCGCCGGCGCGAAAATGGCGACAACGATCTGCTTATTGACTACCACACACTGACACTTCGGAGAGCTGAGACAAAGGCCTCTAATTGCCAATCTTTCTGTTACTGCTACTTTGATTCAGAGTCACTTCTTTCAACGTATACATAGATTTTTTTGGATGGTGTTGTTCTGAAAGAGTAGGGTATTACAGTCGGATAACCATATAGCTCCCCATTTCATAGATATACTTGACTTTGACCGGCCATTTATGCTGCTGCGACAATACTAAGACACGGCATAGTTGAATTTTTGTTGTCTGCAGCAAAGAGGGCATGTTAAAGGAATCAGATGACGAGGATAGACTTGATAAGCACACCCATTGCCCTTGCATTACGGTTACACAGCGCGCTTTTCTTACTAGAGTTAGAACTAGAATTAGTACTAACGCGAGCATACACTAGAAACTTAGCTCTAGTTCTAGTTCTAACTAGCCCTAGTACTAGGCCAAAGTTAGTACTAACTAGCCCAAAACGCCTGCATACGGCCTCAGGTCCACAAATTTCAGAATAAAACCTGTTAATAGATCCAGATTCAGTCGTTACTTGCCAACAGAAGTAATTTCAACGTAAATCGCCCTTGACCCATTACTCATCATTGTTTCTTTTCTTTGCCGCCTCAGTCGTCGTATGGTTACTAAGCTACGTATTGGCGACCGTATTTGTTGCGTGAATTCACACAGTTGCTGTAATAATACAAATATATTAGATTCTGAGTGAACTGTCACGTAAGAACATGTGCAGAATGGGCGCGCACGCTGATAGAGTAGCAAGATTGTTTACTGCGGTGCACAGTGGTAGTATCACAACACTAACATTAAGATGGCAGTCTAGTATTGGTGAATTCAGCAACTAACTACTCACATACAGGTAGGTACATACTGAGACTGAGAGGACAACAGAATACTTGCAGAGGTCGAACTGTCATTGCCAAACATACAGTAGACACCACTCAACTCACACACCAAGAACAAAGAGAATCGAGTGGACGGAAGCGTCTGTCTACACAGTACACACACGAGAGATCACGCTAGACCAATAATAAGTTAAGAGAACAGAACAGAACAATTGCTTTGCTATAAGTCGGTTTCCCTGACGTCCAAGCTGCACAGTTGGTTGCGCTTCTGGCTGATGGCCAGCGACTGCGGTCGCACTCTCAACGGCGACGTGGCGGGACTGCGACTCCAGGGCGACTCGGAGAACTCGGACTCGGCATCCGGCTCGGTCTGCTCGGAAATCGGTCCGATCTTTCTGTCGGTGGGAGGCGAACTGTCGGCGTTGTCGGAATCAGTCTTGAAGTCGCTGGCCGACAGCCAACTCTGCAGCTGGGTGGCACTGAAGCTGGGGTCGATCAAGGAGCACATTCCTTTCGCTCTTCTGCCGTTTATGCCCATCACCGGAGGACTGCCCAGCTCCCCCATCGAGTGCGGTCGGAACGCGTGCCCGGCCGATTTGGAGCGCATCTTCACGTTGTTGCCGTTTTTGGGCGGCGACGTGTCCAGATCGACCGACACCGCCGAATCGGCGCTCTGCGACGTTTCGCTTCTGCCGTAGCCGTTCGACTCGGTCAACGGCGCCTGCACCAGCACTTGAGGCGTGCCGCCGATTATGGTTCGCATGTGTTGCGACCGTTCCATCGAACTGCCGAGGTCGCTGGTAGTCGACGACATGGTACCACTCTCTCGACCCAAACTGGCATCCGGCATCGACTTAGAGCAGGTGATACGCCGCTCCGGGGTACTACTCTCTTCCTGAGCTTTGCGCGACCGCAGACTGAACACTTTGCCGAATGAACTCTGCAACAGAAATAATGGGTAAAGCATCCATCCAACGGCGTATTACTTTTGTCTTCTAAACCGGAATTGTCGGCTTTCACGTTTGTACTCAGACTTGCGCTCGGTCAAGGAGTATAGCGTAAGCCTCATACTGTACAGTACTAGGGGGTTTGGGGTTACACTCCTGGCTAGAAATGCCAAACCACCTCACCCCTTTTCCCCCGAATAGTTAGGGACCCCGAACCCAAAAACACAAGTACTAGTAGCGGCTCCAAAACTAACAAACTGGCTCACAAATCACTACTTTTTAGCTTAAAATCCGCTTAAATGGCCTTAGTAATTGGCGTTTCCACTGCTGATATTTGACACAAATCGTTTTTTTAGAAACAGACTCTGTCATCTTTTGCTTGTTTTTAGTTCTCAAGCGCTATTTGGCAGGTTAAAATAGCGATTTTTAGCCTTATTATTGACTAAAACGCATTTTCTGGCTTTTGGAGCAGACCCCTCCTGACGGAAACGGCCCTACCTCCAGGCCGGCCCGGATCTGTTACCTGTATGGCAAGCCTGTTGTTTGGGAGGGTTCGATTTAGATTCCCCCTGGAGCGTGACACCTCGATATGATTCTTCTATACTCCGCAATGGTATGGGAACCAAGTTTTGAGCAATTTTTTACCGAACAATGACAGAAAAGGAGTATGAAACCGGAAACAAACCCTGATTCCAGCTCGTCTCCTCGGAGTGTCCTTGTCATCGTGACTAACCGAGCGAGGAAAGTTGCCGGGAGAGCAGGAGCGAGCCATAGAGCGAGCTGAGGGCGCTGCCGACCCATCTCCGCACTGCTGCGACATCTTGCGCGATCGGTCGCTTAGTCGGCCGCTGAATTGAGACCTGAACGGAAGGACGAAATTAAACTGGCAAGATATAAAGAAAGCATGTTGCTGCTTCGGTTACCGGGCCTCAATGAGCAGAGGGGTGAACTCAGAGTTCAAGTGATTGCGCACCATCTGTTTACTAGCCGGAATTCCGAGCGCCGTGGCCAGCGTATCAGCCGAGAACGACGGCTCCAGAACTGCCAGAGCGCCGTGCAGTCCGGTGCGGTCCATATTTCTGGCGTACTCGTGCAAGTCAATCTGCTCCAGCCATCGCTGCAATCTGCCGTTGCTCCAAACCAGCAAGTCTGCATTCTGACGATCGCACTCCGATCGCCGTTTATTCAGCAGCTGAAACGGACGAAAAATAGGAGCGAGTCGAGTCTGGCAAACCAATCACTCTAACTACCTTGACATCGAACTCGAAGCGCCGCAGCAGCTCAACTCCTTTGAGCAAGGAGAGCTGGTGGAACTTGCGTGTGACGGAGAGATGCTTGTGCAGCTGCTTCTTGTTGATCTGGTTCAGTACACGACCATCTATGAGCAAGGCACGGAATGACTCCATGTGCTGAGTTAGACCACACGCCGACACAAAGTGACTGGAGACGTACTGCCAAGTGACTTCGCGAATCGATGGGTATTTACTGAAACCGACAGCTACACTGTGAGCACGAGACACGAAAAAAGAAGCAGTACCAGAGACTGGGAACGCGGTACTCCTCAATGGCAAGGCGCAGTTTCTTCTTGTGCATAGGATGACTGATTCCCAGAGTTGACGTGAGGTCACTATCGTTGAGCGTGAGCAACACCTATAAAAAGGCATTGGGTATTGTGTATTGGGGTGTTTTCCAGGTACTGGGTATTGGGGTTTTGTGCCCCAATACTAATTGGGGTTTCTAAAAATGGACAAAATCGATGTTGCCCTAAAAAATTAACCTGAAAAAATCGAAAAGGTTCATCGATGATTAGGTTTAGGAAGCCCTTTTTGCGTTAATCAACTATTAGACCATACATGTAACAGGTCATCCACCGAAGAGGGAGGGGGGTCTGACCCCAAATTCTAGGGAGGTGGTTTGGGCACAAAAACGCTCAAAATCGCAATTTTTGAGCACAGATTTTCGAAAGGTTCGGTGTGCATTTTTGGGGTCCATGTTTTGTTTATTTTGAGCGAACATTTTGGGTGATTTAGAAAGGGTAAGTATTTTTTCTAAAACTGTTAACTTCTGCTTTCTCGCTTAGAATGGCTTCTAAATGCTTTCTTAAAGGATAATTTTTCAAAAGTAATCAAGAGACTTCTTTAAAATAATAATCCCTGCAAATAATCCGCGTACACCATTGGAATGTACCTGTCCACTGAAATACAACGTTTGGCCCGGCTATGCAAGTATTGGGTAAAGTGTTTCAGGTATTTTCAGCACACTAATAAAAACCGCGTTACTGCTTATTCCCTAAAAATGCTAACCTTTCCACTCTTGACGTTATTAGCGAAGGCCCTTCTCTGCTGCGAACTCAATCCGAGCTCCAGGTCGAGCCAAGCTTGTACGTGAGCCTGTCTCCACTCAGACATGGGCATTTTGCGCGCTTCCAACAATTCATCAGCTTTGGCGGCCAAATTCAAGTCCTCGGCCATCGGGTCGACCGGCGTCGGCAGATCGGCGTCAGAGTCGGTGCTCTGATCCTTGCAGGTGCTCTTCGACCGGCCCAGACCGAACAGTCTCGACAGGCGATTCCGGTCCTGACTAGCAGACTCGCGCCGACTGCGTCCTTTCTGACGCATCTTCACTTCAATCGGCGGCGGCGCCGACTCTTCCGCGTCGTCGAAGTGAGCCATCACAGACTTGACCAGTGGAGACACCGTCTGCTGGTCGTCGGGCAGAGAGGCAGGAGAGACCGGCAGCGAGCCGTAACCAACACTGGGCGTGCGTAGCTGATTCAAACTGGACACACAATTAGGCTGTTGACCGGTCAGAAGCACAAAGCGGCCTTGCAGCTGCAAAAAGTTAAATTGCATTTTCGCATTAGTACCACCTTACTACGTATCTCCACTGCGGGAGACTAAATTTCGGCCTTCGTGGCCGGTCACGCCCGATCCGAACGATTATAGAAAAAAGACTTCCACCTTTAGAAAAGCTGTACTCCTAAGGTAAAGACAAGTCAGAATCCAAGACAATCAGTGGCTTTCTAAGTACTGTAATAGCCATTGACCGACCTCTTTCAGTTGAGCTTCCAATTTTCTCTTTTCAGTATCTTTGGCGTCGAGACTCGATTTCAGCGCTGACACATTGTGCTGGGAGTCGGCTAGGGATTCGGTGAGTTTGCGTTTTTCGCTCTCGGCCACGTCCTTCTCCATCATCAGCTCCTTGATGCCTTTGTCGCTGTCGCGCATCTTCTGCTCGTACTGACGGATGAAGTCCCGCAGCTCGCACTCCTTCGACTCCAGAGTCTCGTATATCTCCTTCATCTGATTCAGCAGCTCACACTTCTCCATCTTCAGACGTTTCCGGTCTTGCTTCATGGCTGCAACAAATTAATTTAATTGAACAGTCTACGACCAGCACAAACTACCATTCAGCGCTGATCTGGTCTGCAACAATTCCTGCTGCATGCTGTGTTTGTCGGCGACAGAAGCAGAAGCGGAGGCAAAGTTGCGGTTGTGGTCGGAGGCGTGAGTCATCGGAGGCTGTTGGCTGCGTAATTCGCGCTGAAGCGCCTTCACCTGCTGGCGCAGTCTGCCGTTTTCTTCTCTCAGTCGATAGATTGTGATCTCGAAATGGTGCTCTGCAAACACAATCGGCCTATTATTACCGGCCGATACCTCTGGCTCTTTCTTTCCAACAAAAACCGCTCGCCACTCTACGGCCGCTAAAAAGTCTGGCTGCAGACAGGACAGACGCCGTTTGACAGGCCGGCCCGAACGTGCACACCGACTTTTTTAGTTTCCCACCGCTATCACCAGCCGATCAGGATAGACAGCAGAGACAGTTTGTTTGGACGGAGGAGGAAGGCAGTTACCGAGAAAGGCACTGGGAACAGGCGAACGCCAGGCAGCAAGCAGATGGCTGTCCGAAATGCCCTCGTGAACGAGGGCGGCCGGTCCGTTTAATGATGGATTTGCTCAAGGTGATCAAACTAGCCGACGCGTAATGGAGGACGCAGGTAGTGAGTGCGAATGAAAATGGTAGCGCCGCAGCTGTGACAAGGTTTTTGACTCGGCCCTTATTCAGCCGCGCTGATGGCCCCGTTTTGGAGGCGAACGACAAACAATGACTCGTAAAAAAGTCTACCGGTTTCAGGCGCGCGTTATTTTCTATAGCAGATACTTTCGACTATGACGGATCGGTGCGCGAGAGCACAAAAAAGTAAAGGTCACCTAAATGCACAAACCGAAGTCCGACGCAGCAGCAAATGCCGCTGCCAAACGGCCAGACTTGCAGCGGCAATAGATTAGGCCGATCGTAAGAATCTGCGCTGTCCCAGGACAATTCTCTGCTAAGCAAAAACTACTGCAAAATGAGTCACTTCCTACTTTGCGTGGGACAAGCTTCGTAAGCAAACGCCTAGTCAATGAGCGTATATATGCAAATTAAAAGTAGGCGTTTATCCTATGTACACATTAACGACAAATCAGGAATTTAGACGATCGATGCCACCTTGGCCAGACCATAAAACCATGACATTGCGGCGAAATTTACAGCCGCCACTCCTCCTTCTCCTCCAGCCTAGAGCGATCTACTAGTCTCTGTCAGTACACTTGTCATGTTTGTGCTGTGCAGAGCGAGCGTAACACTTCAGGCTAATGACTGCAGGCTCCATTAGAAGCAGGTTGTATCATTTTTCACAAGAGCACATTACTAATTAAAATTGATTTTCGGAGCCCAAAAAGCTGACTGCTCATAAAATACGACTGTTGACTGGCGTCGTAAAACACTGAAATCATACCGATGTTTTGATTTTCATTGTCGCTTTCGGTGGCACTGCCGGTAATCATCAGATTAGTCTCCAAGTCGCTGACGCACCGATGCGCGTAGTCCAGTTCCTTTCTTAATCCGTCCATGTCTTCTTGACAGCGTTCCAGTCGATTGTCCAGAGTTGAGGCCAATTGACTGTTACGGTCGGCCTGAAACCTCAGTGTAGAGCCAGAGAACAAAAAGTAGTCAGCTCTTACAAACGGCAGCACACGCGTCGCACAAGTGGGCTGGGTTAATTTGGTGTTCATTTACAGCAAAGAACAGATGAGGGCAGAGCACCGGGGGCAAGGTCGCGTACGGATAACTGGCGCACAAAAAACATTACGATCGACAGATAATACGACCCGGTGGCTCCATAAAGAAGCCCTAATGCGATCAATTGCAATATTTTGAACTGAGACACAGATTATTATTAGATGCTGGCTGTTGACCTGGGACGCTGCCTAGCCGAGAGCGCAGCACCCAACTTGCAAAAAGAAGGCTGAGCTATATGCATATGTGCGTCAACCTCCTATGGAAAACTTCTTAAATAGATGACGCATCTACCAACTCACTACCGTCCATTACTCACTAAGTAATTCATTCAAAATCTACCAAGCGTGAAACACCCTGTATCAGAGGAGAGCACAGTACGCTCAAGAAGGCAATCCGATAATCTGGGACGCAATGCCAAGGATAGGAGGGCATCGAATATCGAGCAATGCGGCCCGACGCGGTGCGCTCAAAGGCAGTGTAGCTTCTTAAATTATGCATATCTTAAAGAGCGCGGGCCACGCGCCATCAGACGCAAAGTTGAAGCGGAGGAATTTACATAATTTGCGGCTTTCAGCCCTGAGCGACCGCCGATCAGCTGAGCGCGGGATCGGGCGTGGCAGGCCCGAAATTCGAACCGACTTATCTTAGCTGGCCTTCGACGTAATTACTCCCAGAGCTGCGGCGGCCGACCGCTGAAACAAAAGTCCCGCAGAGCCAATTAGCCTTGCACCCCCGCTTCTTCTAATCTTCACCCAACACATGCCACATCTGCCCTCTATCTACCTACCTTCTGTTGAGCACCAGAACCAGTACAGTAACAGAAGTCTGCCGATTTCTACAGAAAGTATTTTTAGGCTGAGTTTTAGTCATTCAAATGTACAACTACCAAAATTGGCCGTAGCTGTATTTGAGCTAAAAAAATTAACTCACCCGAATTTTAGGTTTGACCTTTCAGTAGGCTCAGATCAACAACTGGGCTGCCCGTTGGGGTGATGACTGAATGTACCGTATTTAGGTCGAGGAAGATTTGATCACAAAATCAGTATACACAGAAAGTGGTCGTGATTGTGCCCAGAAACCACACGCCGCTGAGTCAGAATGATTATAAGCAACACTTAATTAGAGCTCAGCGCAGTAGACCCTAAACAAATTAGCTGGCCATGAGAGTGGAGGCCGTGGAACGGCGCAAGTAAAGTGACGAGTGAGTTGTGAGCGACGGCAAGAGGCGACACGAGTGCGCGACAATAAAAAGTTGTAAACATTTGGGCAAACAAGATCAGAGCGAAGCGAGTAGTTAGAGTCGGACGGGCCAGCTGAGGCTTTGTATGCGATCAACAACAAGCAAACAATTTGCAACTCAACTGCGCTTACAAATCAGCCCGCCTGTGCTCTGACAGGGCCCCGATAACTCGGTTTTGTTCAGAAGCCCCAAATCACCTCCATTCACTCACCCTGTCCACCCACCCAGCCCAGCTAGACCCGACATACCTGAGATAGGCCGATTCCCAGAAGCGGTTAATCGGATCTAGAGGACACGGACATTGACAAGCGACAACACAAACACTCTTAGCACCGACGACTAAACAGAGGGCCGGCCAGTGCAGTAGGCCACACCTGTCGAACAACGGGCGTCCGACCCTCGTAAAAGCTTCTGCCAGGGACGCCGCCGCCCTTTGGTCTTGGGTGGCTGTTGGTGTAGCTGCCCGAACGTCTGCCGGACGTGCGCTCGCATACCAAGTGCCAGCAGCGCCCAGAATGGACGCAAAAAGAGCAGACGCAGCGGCTGATAAAGATACGGGCGCGCCAAAAAGCCGACGACAAGCCAGCGCCAGAAAGTTTTCTCTGCGCCCGGATCAGAGTTGCGGTTACAGGCAGCCGCCAGTCAAAGACAAAGGCAAGGCCACTTTTCTGAGCTCTTTTTCTCTATTGATCCAGACGTGAGCTGATACAAAACTGACCGACGCTATTGTTTAGTAGAGCTTGCTTCCTTCCATCTGGACGGCAGTGGCACACAATATAAAACAAATGGGCCGGCGAGAGCGGCTAAGTCAAGGCCATCAAAAGAGGTAAATAGGCCAAAAAAGCTATAAAAACTACGGTAATTGCCCCGGTGCCGAGCTTCGACGCACAAAAAACCGGGGACATAGAACAGACAGACAGGAGAGAATTTGAATGCAAACGACCGGTCAACTTACCATCTTGTGACATTTTTGTTTGGTGTCCACCAGAAGACTGTGAATGGTAAACACTGAACTCTGAAGCGATGAAGAGGAAGCTGAATCTTCTGGCACCGAGCCCGATGAGTCGACAAACGAACGCACGCTTTCTTGGAGAGAAGTGAGACTGCTGATTGCTGCAAAGACAGACAACAAATTACTCGCCGGTTTGATACATAACTCACTCAAGTTAGTTTCTCGGCGCGCCTTATCAATTATTTTTAAACCCAGCCATCGAGAACACAACCCCACGGGCTACGACATGCTTGATTAGTACAGTACGTACTATGGTACATATAATAATGTTTACCGGAGAGCAATATCTACCCTAAATAGTTTGCATGGCAGGAGAAGAGGGAAGGAAACGACAAGCTAGAGCAGACAGAGGGCGCGTGGAGAAGGTCAGAACGGCCTTTGAATAGGTCGGTCTCGTGTCAACAGCACTGGCCCACTTCGCCCACTACCTAGCCGACTTTAATCGTCGCTTGTTGATGCATCCAAAACCAACAACCTTAGCCAAACATGCAGTCGAGCTGACACCGAAGCACTGAATGGGTAGAAAATTAGCTTCAAATTAGCCGTATAAGCGACCGGGGAGGCAGGGGCCGGCGCCTTGGTCTAATGGGACCGTTTGAGTGTTTATCTGAGATCAGTGACTGACTGGGAGCCCTGAAATGAATCATGTGACCAGCTAGGCTAACCCTCGGACATCGATTGGTGACCATCTGTGACCGACGACCACGTCTGACTGCCCCAGAGAGCTCGACGCACTAATAATGGCCTCGTAAATAACACATCAGCTTTGGACGGCTTCAAAACACCCATTGAATTAGTTGCGACACGCAATATTACACATTGAAACCTCAGGGGCCCAGGTAAATAATTGCATTTGAAACGCAATTGTCAATGCCTCCGCAGTAAACAGACACCTTTAGACAGCCAGCCCTCCCTACTACTAGATCGGCTCTTGATTGACGGCCGAAGAGCAATTTGCGCTACTCGTCGTCAACAGTAATCCTCATGGAAGAGCAAAAAGTCGTCTCGGAACCAGGAGATCAAGAGATATAGCCGACGTTCCTTCAAAACATACCGGCAAGGAGCAAGCAGAAACTGCTGTCGCCACAGCCAGAGAGCAAAAGCCTCAACCACTCAACAACAAACAACCGGGCCCAAAAAACCGGGCGTCTATCAATTTTGCGGCTGTCGAGCTTAAAAAAGCCGCGCGGGACGGAGAAGGAGGATTCCTCAGAAATGCAAATAGCAGCAGTGGGAGTGATGCAAGCTATTAGTCACTTTCTACGCAGCTGAGATAACTCAATAGCCCTTGACTGATCGGATCAACAGGGAAAATAGTGGGAACGTACCTAGGCACAATGGCAATCAGTAAGGCGGTTAGTCAAAGCCGAAATCAAAGTGGCACCTCAGCACAAACCTTCCCACTAACATACATACGCATGTAGATGTGCGTCGTTCTCTAAATACTGACACAAGCACAGAGACAAACCGATCAACACTGCGCTTGATTGAGTATACAATTCCGTTGGGAGCTGTGCGCCGTGCTTTGTGCCCAGCTTTTAACATTTGGCCCCAGAAATTGGCACTTGGAGCCAAATTGAAAACTGCCCTCAGCAGGGTCTAACTACTGCCGCCAAATTTAACCTCAGCAGAACGGAAACAAGAAAACAACTCACCATCTTTTAGGTGCTCGTTCGACTTCTGAAAGGCCGACTGGAAGCGTCCGGCATTCGAATCACTGGAGGTCGGCTGGTCCGGAGGCGTCGGCTGGTGGCGACCGGAAGACGCAGTCCGCTCTCGGTTCGAGTCCATTGTTGTCCAATTTGACCAGGCCCCGACCAATGACGCCGGTCGGCACAGATAGCGAATGTGTCTGGGCGCGGGATATTCGATTAAAGCGGGCTCCAATTTAATTTTGACACGTGTCTCATACGATTGCCCCAAGACATGCCCCGATCGCGGCGATTAACGGCTAATCCGACGCCGTCTCTCACCAAAAACTTTGCCTGGCACGCCGTAAATACGGCAGTCCTGCTGCTGTCACTGCTGCGCCTCCAAAGTGGAGGGCGCGAAGAGGCATTGAATTCAATGGACCACCATTTGTGTCAACGTGCACGGCCACTCTCAGGTGACACCAGTAGTTTACGACCTATCCAACAGTGGCATCCTGCGTAAACGAGCTTCGTTGGCTAGGTGGCAGGCACGGCAATTCGCTCCTCAATTAATAAAGGCACAACACCGACCTCCCCCCACCAGCCGCGTGCAGCACGCACATGCCCGTTGTCGACTGTTGTAGAGACATGAGACCGGACACAGATGCATCGTGGCAGAAGCAGCTAAGCCAATTAATTTCTGTAGACCACTTTAAGCCAATTAATTGAGCCAGACAACTGACTTCTACCAAAACCCGATATCGGATGTCGATTGACTGGCTCCGACGGCCGCTTCTAAATTAAGCACGTTTTACGTTCTAAACTAGCAAAAATCTTAAGCTACCTGCCTAAACACTGAGCTAGCGCGATGGCGGCATAGCGATAGAAAGAAAGTATTTTTGAAGAGAGCAACAAGGATGTGCAGTAGTGTGACAGGTGGTGAGCCACCAGTGACTTCGGGTTTGTGCCCTGGGGCCAAACGAAACAGCAGCTAGTACGCTAACACTAATCTGTGTAAAGCGCAAGCAGCGCCTAATTGATGGGGATGAGGTTCTAGCACAGCAGTTAGCTCTTTTTCAACTCTCTCTGACTATATTAATTAAGAGCACATGCCTGTCAACTATGACTAATTCATGAGGCCGTCACCAGGTAGCAGCGTATGCATAGCAAATCCAGTTTCGAGTTAGCCAACAAAAACCATTAAAGATATGGAATTGGACGCGAGTGATTGCTTAAGGGTAATCCGATAGGGCAGTGCCGTGCCGTGCCGCAATATTAAGTCTTACTAAACTTCCGCAATATTGAATCTCCGTTCGCTAAACTGACCAACTTGGCAACGTAACAGAGCAGAGAAATCATTCATACGCTCCGTAGTTCTTGGCAGCAGCACGAAATACACAAAAACGTGACGTCAACAGAGTTTGGTCAGCTGAGCACTAGCACCTATCGACCTATGCCGCAGGCAATGCCGATTTACTGCTTCAAAGCTCTCAGCATCATCGTAAAATCTGAACGCAGAAGCGCCAAAAGTCGGCCAGCAGCTAGTCTGGTACAGAAACAAATTTGGGCGGGCGGCCGTACCGGTAAAGGGCTGTTGAGCTGCCCGGGGCCAATCTCATTACAGCTGACGTCCATAAAAGCGACACATAAGAGTAGCGGCATTTTCAAAAGTCAAAAAGCGAAGCACCGTTCTAGGCGTCAAAAAAGGTCCCTGCCCATTATCGGAAATGTGTCAGCTAATGGTCGTTTAAAATATAACTCTTTTTAGGCGGTTTAATCTTTCTGGCGAACATGCTTCCTTACTGAATCACTACTTACTTGCAGTTTACGAATGCAAACACGCAGCGTCGGAAGCTGTGTAACGGCTAATTACGCATAGTTAAAGGTTCTGTACTACCAACTCATCGTCAGTCGACGTCATTTTCAAGTGGTTTTCAGTTGGGCCGGGCCGGGCCAGACAGACAGCCGTTAAGCGGAGGCCTAGAACAGCCGTTCGCCTTTAGCTATTTACTAGCTACCGTCGGCAGTGCTCCGACTTGCAACGCTGCTCGATAACAAAGGAAATAAAATGAACAAGCCATTCATCGAGAAAGCCCCCAGCATTCTCAATAAACCCGACGGATCGGTGCTGTTCGAATGTCTCATTCAGGCCAGCCCCCAACCCGAAGTTAAATGGTTCTTCAAGGACGAACCAGTGGCAGCCGACGACCGACATATCATGAAGGTTAAGAAGATGGTCGGAAAATTTAACTGCACACTTCAGATTAAGGTACCGCCGTCTTTCTAGACTTTAAAACAAATAATTATACAGTCATGCCTCGTTAATCCGGACAAGTTGGGACCGGCCAATTTTGTCCGGATTAGCGAATTTCCGGATTAACGAATCAAAGCAAAAACACTGTTTTCCGGGTCAAAGGCCTAAATGACAGATTTTGTGAGTTGCATATCAGATTCTGCAGGTGTACCTCCTAATTAAAAGCCACAAGCTTATTTCAGCTGATTATAGCTCCTAAAAAGACAAAAATAATCACTTTCTGACTCAACGAAAAGCATTATTCAATTGAAAATTCACACCTGAATTCAAAAATTGCGCATAGATTTTGTCCAAATTAACCAAATCCGGATTAACGAATCACTTTACCATACAAATTTCGAAGTTGGGACCCCAAATCTTCGATCCGGATTAACGAATCCGGATCCGGATTAACGAGTCATATAACATGGAGGAAAATTGGGACCTGATCTAATCTTGTCCGGAAGGCGAATATCCGGATTAACGAGGTCCGGATTAACGAGACATGACTGTATATATATTCCAAGAGTTACGTGTAGGAAATCTCTAGTACTAATCTATCGTTTTTACAACTTTTAAGTCAGTATTTTACAACCTCAACTGAAAGCGAGAAGGGAAGGTTAAAAATAAGAAAGGACATAGGACATATAAATGTATAATTATAATTTCAGGAACCGCAACAAGCAGATCAAGGAATCTATAAAATAGTAGCATCGAATAAATACGGAGAAACGGCAGTGGAACAAACTTATGTGGCTGGCTGCACAAGTGATTCTATGTACAAATAAATCCAGCCAACCAATTATAGTGATTCGAGTTCAGTCCTGTATCGCAGTTTTCTTTTCTTAATTAATGCTACAGTACTCAGCATGTACGTGAGCTGTTCCGTACTACTACGTAGTGCTTTGTGCCACATTTTGTACAGTATTATCATAGCTGAATAATCAGTGAAACGTATAATTATTAAAAGCGATTTCTTGATCAACAAGCGCAGTGTGCCATGCCAGCCGTTTCAACAACGCGGCTGCATCACATAAACCGATCACAGTTCAACCAGCAAAAGATCAAACATCTAACTAATACTCTGCCAGGGTTCTGCGAGATTTGGTTGAGAAAATCTAGAACGAAATGTAAAAATTGCCCGACACGATAGTGTTTCAGCGTTAAATCAAAATTACGCAAAGCTTTGCATTGTCTAGTTCAATTTCGCTTTTCCTGCTCCAAAATTCCCTCAACAGCCAGAACCCTGATGTCTGCAGAACGCAGAATCTAAGTAAACGTACATCTTCTCACATAACTACGAGAATGGCACCAATGGCGGCAAAAGGAAACGACCCAACCTCACGATCCGAACTCGGTTGTGGATTCGTCGATCTGCTTGAACTCGTAATGGCCGCGACCGTCCATGTGCAAGTAATACTGCAAAAAGGAGCGTCTACTTTTATGCTAATTGAAACCAGTCCACCGTGTGCTGTGGCCATGAAATCGGCAACAATGCCTACATTCATTGCATTATTAATGCCCACATTTTCTCGGACAGCTACCGCAAAGCAATGGCCAATAGAAAAAAACGGAAATCTAGTTTACTTGTCTGGGACCTGGGGGTACCAGGGAAACATTAAGAAACTGAGTTAAGCGTCATTGGGCGAGAATTCTTACTAACCGCTAACTGATTCATCAAGTGATATTTAGCAAGCAGATAGCAGTACTACCTCATGATGCTTCCAAAGCGACTTGCGGTGCGATACGGTGAAGAGAGTGATTCCCGTTTTGCGACAGTATTGGTACATGTGACCCTCCACGTCCACACTCACAGCTGACGTGCACTCGTCCAGAATGGCGAACTGAGGACGGTGGTAGAATAGACGAGCCATCTGCAAAAACCTCACTTAAACCAAAGTTGGCTCGCACGAGAGCTGACGTTTTTTGAACGCTCAGTTTGAGAGAAAGTGGAAAAAGAGAGTAGAACAGCGTTGACTTACAGCCACTCGCTGCTTCTCCCCTCCGCTCAACTTATCCATCCAATCCTGCACCACGTTCCATCCACCTTCTCTGGCCAGAATATATCGTAGCTGCACCAGCTCGAGAAAATCTTCAAGGTCGGTGTCACTGATTGCCTTCCTGCTCATATCCTTTTTGGTGTCCGGATAAATTATCTGATCTCGCAAAGTGCCAAGAGTCATGTACGGACGCTAAAATACACGTTTTAGCAGACAACGGAAACTGGCACGTACTGTACATACCTGAGGAATGTAGAATAGATTGTTCTTATCGGGTTTGGTCAATTTACCGCCGAACAGCGGCCATAATTCACCCAGAATTCGGAACAAAGAACTTTTACCACAGCCGTTCGGACCACACACCAGCACATTGCGACCGGAATGCACCTACAATTCGATTGGCTGAATACAACAGTACGCACAAAATGTGTCATAGGTTGACGACGTCAAATTGATTAAGCAGATACAACAGTTCCAACTGCACTGAGACAACAATGTTACTGTGTTTGTAACTTGTTTGTTAAGTTCAGTTTCCCTATTAAGTTCAGTAAGAAGTGTAACAGAAATGCTGCTGGTCATCAGTATGAGCAGTGTTGATTCACCAGATGTGTCAGATGGGCCAGTGCTGCCAGCTGTTCGATAACGAGAACAAGTGCAAATCATGCAAGACAGTCGACCAGCCTCTCAATTCAGCTGATCGCTTACATCGTACAGGGTGTCCCAAAAATAACTACAACATTACAAACGCTTACTGCTGCTGGACCGATTCACTTAAGTAAGGGCTGAAATTGTTCATCTAATCATGCCATTTTACGTATCCAAAGTGGAGCCCTTAACTGCAATCAAAACTCAGGGCAAAACGTAAAAAACACAAATCTGGCTGCTACCGTAGTTTCTAGAAGAGAAGGCTACCCTTTTATAAATTCTACATTTTTCGAAATGGGTCAATACTCAGCTGATCAAAAAAGTTTTCTGTGTGCATCCACACTTTGAAGGACCATCATTTAAAACATTCAAAGTGAATATCGAACTCTGTTCCAAAACGGCCGTCAATGCCGTACCAAACCAAACCAAATATTGATTTTTACGTTTTGACCTGTGTTTTGAGTCTTGGCTGGATTTAAGGGCTCCGCTATGAATATGTAAATAATTGCACGATTAGATAAAGAATTTGAGCCCTGACTGAAGTGAATCGGTCAGCAGAACAGCAGCAGTAAGTGTCTGTAATGTTGTAGCTATTTTGGGACACCATGTGCAATCGGCGCTGCCAACCCAGTGGGCTTGAGGTCATACATGTACTAGGGGGGGTTTGGGGGGGTTTACCCCCCCATGCTGGAAAGGCCAAACCCCCCTTCACCCCCCCCCCCGAGACAGGTTAAGGGACCCCTCCCCCCGACCAAAAAATACAAGTACTAGTAGTGGCTCCAGTATTAGCAAACTGGGTCAGAAATCACTAATTTTTAGCCTAAAATTCACTTGAAAAGCCTTTGGAAGCCGAATTTCGCGTTTCCACTGCTGATATTTAAGAAAAATCGGTGTTTTTGGAAGCTCTTTTTGTCATTTTTTGCTTGTTTTTAGCTTTAAAACGCTATTTGGCAGCTTAAAATAGCGATTTTTAGCGTCCTTACTGAAAAAAACGTGCTAAAAACGCATTTCTAGGCGTTTCGGAGCTTTTTGAAATTTGGGACCCCCCACCTGGGCGAAACCCCCCCTCGACCCCCCACCTGAGGAAACCCCCCCCCTACCCCCCTCCCCCCAGGTCGGACCGGAGCTGTTACATGTATGCTTGAGGCAAATTAAACTAATCTAGCAACCTACATAATATGCTATTCATAGCATCACTGCCACGACAGCGACAGAAAAGGAGAGATGTAGGTACATACCTCAAAGTTTAACTCGGGAATGAGTACATCACCGTTAGGCGTGACGAGAGGCACTTGCTCGAAACGAATTATATGGTCCTGCAGTTCAATACGACCGCTTCCTGGAATCAACGGAACACTCGGAACCGGCACATCCATCTCCAGTCCGGCGCTGTCTTCTATAACTGTTAGGTTAATTAAACACTCAAGAACAGCTCTTTCACGCAGCACACACACTAAGTCGAGATAAAAAGTGAATTCCAGAGAATTTCGCTGCTACGCTGTAAAAATGAAACTGGCAAATCTTACAAAGAAACAAAACAATAATTGTACCAGCGTCTTCCGGCAAGTCGACCACATTCAACAGAGCTCCCTTTGCAGAGCCCTCGGCGCCGGCCACCATAGTGCGCTCGTACTTTCCGGCGTTCAAGTCCTTCAGCACCGTCATCAGCTCGGTCATTCGTTGCGTGAAGCCGGCCAAACGCGTCATCTCACGACCTGCCAAGGCCAGACGACCCAGCGCCGTCGCCAAACTGAACATCATGCGACCGTTGGCGTAGTAAATCTAACAAATTGCCAAGTCAACAACACTTCGATTCCTGCCAAAACTGACTTGAATCAAATCGTTTTTGCTCAATTTGTTGAAGGCCTCGTTTGATGTGTCAAAGAAGGGTCGACTGACCACGAACCAGCCGACCACTGTGGCCAAGTACTTGGCGACAATGTTGTCGACGAAACCGATGCTGAATCGAAACAACAACAGATTCCTGAGATGACTGACCAGCTTGTCAAACGAATGACCGATTGTCTCTCGCTCTCGAATGTGTCCTTTATAAAATGCAATTTCTTCGCTGAAACACAAGCTCCAATTGAAATTTGCTTGAAAGAAAAACAATAATAGGCTCTCGTTATTGCTTTAACCACTGAAAGAAACGAAATTTTTATGAGATGAATGCAGATGTAGTCTAAAAAGCTACTACGAAAAGCTGATTTAAGTAGACATTCCTATTTTCTCACGTACCTGTTGGTAATAAGCCGAGAATTTACAAAGCGATATTCGCCTTCGAGTTGTTGTTCGACGACTGTCATCCTACCGATTGGCCGTCTTAGTCTAAACCAATAATGAGTAGAGGTAAATGCAAGCTTGCAAAATAACCAGCTTGCCTAGTTAGAAAAAGTCCGGAAGCCAACAAATACAGAAAAAGCCGCAGTGGCGCTTGATAGCCGATCTCCGACCCCAAACGATATACAAACAACGCTACATCGACGACAGGCTAACAAACAGAACAGTAGACACGCTAGCTCATACGATACATGGGAAATTTGTTCTCGCAAGTTTACCCCTAGTGGGTGTTTTATGCGAGTAAACTTGACTCGACATGGGCCGCGGGAGTCCAGGGGTTGCCAACCCCCACAACTTGGGCTCGACCCCCAAACCACCCCATCCACCCAGCTGAAGGTGACTTTTGTTCCAGGACCCACCCACCAAAATTGCAGCGCCCCAAATTTTCGGATTTTGTCTACCACAACACACAGTTACCGAATACGCATATGTAACAGGTCCGTGCCGGCCTGGGGGTGGGGGTAACTGTCTTCCGTCAGGTGGGGTTCCGGCCAGAGGGGAGTCCAAAATTTTAAAAAGCTCCAAAACACTTAAAAATCGCTATCCTAAGCTTCCAAACAGCGTTTTAGAGCTAAAACAAGCAATAATTGACAAAAAACAGCTTCAAAAAACACTGATTTCTCTTAATTACGTATCAGCAGTGGAAACGCCAAATTCGGTTTCTAACTCCTTTTCAAGCTTATAAGCTACAAAGTAGTGATTTGTTAGTACAGCAGCCGTTACTAGTATAGTCATGTCTCGTTAATCCGGACCTTGTTAATCCGGATATTCGCCTTCCGGACAAGATTAGGCCAGGTCCCAATTTTTCCCCATGTTATATGACTCGTTAATCCGGACAGAAGATTTAGGGTCCCAACTTCGAAATCTGTATGGTAAAGTGATTCGTTAATCCGGATTTTCTTAATTTGGACAAAATCCATGCGCAATTTTTCAATTCAGGTGTGAATTTTCAATTGAATAATTCTTTTCGTTGAGTCCAAATGAGATTATTTTTAGGGTTCCGACGATATATCGATATCGAAAAGTCGATATATCGACCCTTTTTCCAATATCGATATCGATATCGATATCGCGATATTTCGCATCGATATTTTCGATATTTTTGTGTGGAAAATCAGGAAATAAAACAAAACTGACACCAAGTTTATTTCACTGGAACAGTAAAAAACAGTTTTTCCTGAACAACTCAGAAATCGATTCTATAGTTAAAACCTAACGTGGCATGGTAGCTCTCAGAAACATCAATTTCTCGCCACTCTCAGCTTTCTGACAGCAGCGCTATAGATCTTAGCATATATTGGCCGCGGGGGGTGGTCCGGGGGTTTGCCCGCTCTCCAACTTGGGCTCGATCCCTCCAAACGACCCCACCCACCCACCCACCCACCTGAAGCCGACTTTTGTTCCTGACCCACCCACCCACCAAAATCGCCACGACCCCCCAAACTGATCAGTTTGCGGGTTGTTGGTTGTTGACGCTGCTTGACCGGTATGTCACTGGGGTTAATTGTTCTCGCCAAGGTTGAGGCGGCAATATGACACAGCGGATAAATAGCAACGTTTATCGCCACATAATAGGGAGGCGAACATACACCTAATCACGCACAACTGACTGTACGAGTCGCACGGCAGGAGGCAGCGAGAGAGAGTTTAAGAATGGATTTGGCTGCCGTGCGCTCGCTTGCAGTTACAGCAAGGCATGCAGAAGGGGCGGCGCATTATGCAAATATTCGCCGGATGCATCAACCACCCTCTTCTTTAAAAGCGTGGTGTCTTCAGTACACCCAGTCTCCATAGCGGTCAACACCCTTGCGCTGATGCTGAGGATATCGGCGCGGTGCTGGCTCTTGTTGGGCAGCCATTGGAACTGCATTGGTCTCCACAACATATGGCTCCTTGGCTCGAGGCATCTCTGGTACTCTCTGCATGTTGCGTGCGTTCCACAACTGGCCATCGGACAAACGGTAGTTGAATTGGCCCAACATCTTGGAGACAATCAGAATCTTGCGCGACCAGGGACTTTGACCCTTTGGTGTGTGGCTGCGTTTGACACGCACGCGCTGACCAACTTGATAACGTTGAAGCCACGGTGGTGCTCGCAAATCAGTCCTTTCAGACCGATTGCAGCCCTCAGCAGGATCTGAATTCTGGTTCGGCTTGTTTCGCTTAGCTTTGCCATTCCCGTTCTGCTTCAGCTTGTTCTGCTTCGCTTTCCCATTCCCCTTACTGCTGCCAGTTTGACAACAGTAGCTCTCAGCAGCAGCACACTTTGGTGTGGAGACCTGTGTTGTATTCGAGTCGATGTCGATACACACATTGCCCAAGGCGCGCAATGCATCCATACCCAATGTATTGTTGCAATCCGGCTTGAACACATACACCGGTAGCTGTATGGTTCGCCCTCGACAGGTTAACTGTGCTCTGAACTGACCATGCACTGCGAGTGTCGAATTGTCGAAATTGGTGAGTGCAGCAGCAGGTTCTACACTTGTGCCTTGGAAGTGTCTGTCCCACTCTGCCTCGGTAATGCCAGTAACGTCTGAACCAGTGTCTACCAACATCAACAGCGGACTTTCTGGTTTGTCCCGGTCTGACTCGATAAACACCTCACACTGGAGTGTATGATGCAGACTTCGAACGCTGGACTGTCCACCTCTTCTGGATGTGACACCACGTTGTCTGATCGTCCGGTTCTTGTTCTGGCTGGATCGGCACACTCTGCTGTAGTGCCCGATTTTCCCACAAGATCGACATTTCTGTCCTCTAGCTGGACAGGATTCTGTTCTAGGCTGGTGACCACTTCTACCGCATGCTGAGCAGGTCTGAGTGTCACTTCGGCCCTTCTCTCCTCCTGCACTGGAATTCTTCGCAGCTGAAGGTTTGGCTCTCTTAGCTGGAGCAGTCTTCTTGTACTTGCGAGGATTCCAAGACTGAGCCGCGCTGATCTGCCCTGGATTGGAAGAAATCGTGACAGCATCTTGGCGCGCTGTTTCGTCTGCCTGTGCAATCTCGAGAAATCGCGTCAAATCGACCGTTTTTTCTGCTAGGATCTTCTCTTGTGTTTCCCTACTGCTCAACCCTTTTGTAATCTGGATTGCCAGCAAGTAGTAACTCAAAGCTGCTACCGTGATGACGCCGTTTTCGTCCAGAGGAAACGTGCATTCTTGCAAGAGCAACCGCAATTCACGAACGAAATCTGCCACAGACTCGCTGGAATGCTGAGTGCGCTGTAGAAATTCGAAATGCGCTCGCACTGGATTGATTGGATGGTGGAAGAGGTTGCGAACTGCTTTCAGAAAATCGTTGTAAGTGACAGTTGGATCAGTGAATTCTTTTTGACTTGCAAATTGCGACAAAGCAGCAGGACCGAGATAAGAAAGAAGAAAATCTTTCTTATCGCCCTCAGCCAATTTACGAGTTGCTGGTCGAGCTGCATCAACGGCCGTCAAAAAAGCAGAAAAAATGCGCTCCCACAATGGCCAAGCCAAACAAGGTTGTTCGCCGGGATGCGACCAATATTTGTCGGGTGGGGGTAGCTGAACTCTGCTTGTTTCTGCCATTATTGCAAAACATAAGCCAAATCGGTCGTTTGACACACAAAATCAACGGGTCTGCCCTTGAACACCTGCCTTCTACCGCTACAGTTACTGCAGAAAAACCACTACTGCCAAAAAAGTCGGAAATCAGTGTTCGTCTTTTTCTTTTACAGACAAAAAAGAGTTACTGTCCTTTCCGGCGATGTCGGCGCTTGTCGGCGGTCGGTGCAGTCGAACAGGCAGCGGAAGCAGTGAATTCTGAATGGGTCCACGTCGACTCGAATCAGCACTGGCGTCGCCACTGATCAGTTTGCGGGTTGTTGGTTGTTGACGCTGCTTGACCGGTATGTCACTGGGGTTAATTGTTCTCGCCAAGGTTGAGGCGGCAATATGACACAGCGGATAAATAGCAACGATTTATCGCCACAGATAGGTAGGCGAACATACAACTAACTATCACGCACAACCCACTGTACGAGACGCACAGCAGGAGGCAGCGAGAGAGAGTTTGAGAATGGATTTGGCTGCCGTGCGCTCGCTTGCAGTTACAGCAAGGCATGCAGAAGGGGCGGCGCATTATGCAAATATTCGCCGGATGCATCACAAACCGGCATGCCCACCCCCAAATTTTAGTATTTCGACTACCCCCACCCATTTTTCCGGCCCATGTACTGTACTGTATGGTTCTTAAGAGTCAGTCTCTGAACCGATCGAGTCTTGGCCCTTTGCCCTATTCAGACCCAAAATTGAAAGTTGGGCGTAGAGGGCTGAAAGTTGGAACACTAAAACATATTGACAAGTTATGAATGACCTGCAAAGAATTTCCAGATTCGACGCTCCACGCTCGAGATATGGCCTTCTAAAAATCGGCCCGCTTAACTATGGGACCAAAATTTCGATATCGAATTTCTGACTTGCTGATCGGAATTCAGACCTAACAAACGGGGTTTTTGCGTAACTTTTTGAGTAGTTTAAGAATCTTTTACTAAATTTCATTTTTGGAAAAAAAATTTTTTTTCGCCCCCCTATCGGGGGGCATAACTCGTCTGGAACCCCCCCTAGACCGTTCTTTTTATTTCAGATTATTGTAGCGCTACATCTTAGCTACACGCCGGTGTAAAACATTACCGGCTACCGGACGGCAAACACTGAAATATTTGCGTTCAAAAATTAAAAATGCCACATTTTGCATGTTTCACTGCAGTACATAAATTTCCAACTCAAAGTTCTAGCTTACTAATTGGACTTGAATTCTAAAAATTGATGTCTAAGCTGTACTTTTTGAGTAGTTTAAGAATCTTTCATTGAATTTCATTTTTGGAAAAAAAATTTTTTTCGCCCCCCCCCCCTATCGGGGGGGCATAACTCGTCTGGAACCCCCCTAGACCGTTCTTTTTATTTCAGATTATTGTAGCGCTATATCTTAGCTACACGCCGGTGTGAAACATACATTTAAAATGCCACATTTTGCATGTTTCACTGTGCCCAAAAATTTTCATGTGTGTGGCATTTTGAATTTTTGAACGCAAATATTTCAGTGTTTGCCGTCCGGCAGCCCATAATGTTTTACACCGGCGTGTAGCTAAGATATAGCGCTACAATAATCTGAAATAAAAAGAACGGTCTAGGGGGGTTCCAGACGAGTTATGCCCCCCGATAGGGGGGGGGCGAAAAAAAAAAATTTTCCAAAAATGAAATTCAATGAAAGTTTCTTAAACTACTCAAAAGGTACAGCTTAGACATCAATTTTTAGCATTCAACTCCAATTGGTAAGCTGGAACATGGAGTTGAAAATTTTTGGGCACAGTGAAACATGCAAAATGTGGCATTTTTAATTTTTGAACGCAAATATTTCAGTGTTTGCCGTCCGGTATCCGGTAATGTTTTACACCGGCGTGTAGCTAAGATATAGCGCTACAATAATCTGAAATAAAAAGAACGGTCTAGGGGGGGTTCCAGACGAGTTATGCCCCCCGATATGGGAGCGAAAAAAATTTTTTTTCCAAAAATGAAATTTAGTAAAAGATTCTTGAACTACTCAAAAAGTTACGCAAAAACCCCGTTTGTTAGGTCTGAATTCCGATCAGCAAGTCAGAAATTCGATTTCGAAATTTTGGTCCCATAGTTAAGCGGGCCGATTTTTAGAAGGCCATATCTCGAGCGTGGAGCGTCGAATCTGGAAATTCTTTGCGGTGGTTACATAACCTATCAAGACGTATTAGTCCTCCAACTTTGAGCCCTCCACGCCAAAGTTTCATTTTTGGGTCTGAATACTGAAACTCGATCGGTTCAGAGACTGGCTCTTAAATGTCGCATCAACACTAAAGATCTGTTCACTCCGCACACTTGAAGCAGGAGGGCAGAAGCAGACATGAACTACTAGTATTTCGACTGAGCGGTGTTACATTTTCAAATCCAGAGGGGTACCGCCGGCTAATGGGTGGTTGAAAGGATGGTAAGCAAAAAAGTCCAACTTTTTACTAAAATCAAGGCTTTTTACTAAAATCATATTTGTCGTTAAAATTAGTTAAAATACGCTATACTGTTTGAGCTCATTATGCCTAATGAGGGTGGGGCATCAGCCTGAGGGGTCAATCTTTTCATTGAAGGGCTTCAGAAGGGCTACTACCTTTTCTGCGATTCTCTACTAAATTGATATCAGATGGTTGATTGCATTAGTGCTTGACTGATAAGCAGCGAGAGCAGTTTGCTCTTTCAATTTTTCACATTTTCTTGCATTACTATAAATATCGACATCGATATCGATCGATATTGAACTGAAAATATCGATATCGATATCGATATCGAATATCGACAAGTTTTGATATCGTCGGAACACTAATTATTTTTGCCTTTTTTGGAGCAACAATCAGCTGAAATAAGTTTTTGGGTTTTAATTAGGACGTACAGCTGTAGAATCTGATATGCAACTAACAAAATCTGTCATTTAGGCCTTTGACACGAAAAGCAGTGTTTTAGCTTTGATTCGTTAATCCGGAAATTCGCTAATCCGGACAAAATTGCCGGTCCCAACTTGTTCGGATTAACGAGACATGACTGTAGTTGTATTTTTTGGCTCGGGGGTCCCTAAACTGTCTTGAAGGGTGGTGAGCGAGTTTGGACTTTTCAGCGAGGGGAAGACCCCCTACTACATTTATGCAAATACGATATCTCTTCTTTCAAGTTCTGAGGCATGTACAAGATACACATGGTCAGGAAATATTCGGAGGGGGCCCGGAGCACGCACAGTCGGGGTCACGAATTCGGACGGAGGCCCGATCGCAGTACTTTGGTCACCGCAAAATGCGTATCGTCCACCACTTACAGCTTTACTGGTTGGTCGAATCGACACTAATAAGAATACCTTCGACAAGTTAGAGTACAGGTCAACGATTCCACCACAAAACCGCTCAACATCTTGAGTCAACAATTGATCCGCATTGGCAATTCTATTATCCAAATTCGACATTTTGTAAAACGTATATCCACTGAAAAACAACAGTGCAGCAAGCACATCGGATGAATGCCAAGAAAAAGCAACCGACTCTAAGTACTGATCATACAGATGCCGCGTCAATCTGGTGCGAAACCGAAGCTTCAATTCACTCAGACCGTACTGAAAAAAGCCAATTTTAGAACGGCAACAAAGCGAAGTGAAGGCGAGTGAGTGGCAACCTTGAGCATGTTATTCACCACGGAGATGAGCGGCATGGCCATTGCATACATGGCCATGTACTTGGCAAACCACTGAGGGTTTCGTTGAATAATACCACTGAAAAGCATAGATAGATAGATACACCATTCCAGCTTCCAATAAAACAAATCACTTTTCTATTTTGGTTGTGTTCGTTATCATCCACACATCGGCGTACGTTCTGCCCAGCAAAGACAACGCTACCATTAGCAGATAGAACACCTGAAAGACAACTGGAAATTGCTCACGATGCGTTATTGCGCAAAAATCTTTGTGTACCTCGGGAGTGAACAACCCAGGCACTAGAATTTTGAGAATTCTCCATAATTTCCTAAAGAACTCGGAGTCCACGTGAGCTTTGTCTTTCTGGGATTTCTTTTTAGCCTCTTCCTGCTTGATGAAAGCTGCGATAGAGGGCGCCGATCGTCTAAAACTTCAGTAGGTAAGCACTACTAGCAACAACGTACCAACAAATCATACAATCCGGTTTTCTTGCCGTTTCGTTTGTTATAGTAAAGGTAAGCTGCACAAACAACAACTCCAGCGCCTGCAACGGCTGCAGTTCGAGGTGTCAACTTGCTCAGAGTGCCTGGCATTCTATTCTGCTCTCACCAAACCGATTTCAGACCACACTCTGTAACTAGAAAGTCTGCAAATGCAGGTCAGACATGGGACAGCATTTCCGAGGAGGTAGTAGAATATTAAAAGCATGACGGGGACGAGGTAAGAAGGGATAGACGCGGTTGAGCGAGAGCTAAGGAGATGTTTTTGCTATGATTCTCAAACATAACCGACAACCAATAAACATAGCAGCAGCACTAAATCAGACAGAAGTTCAACACAACAAAACGGACTAAAAATGTGCAGCAGATTGTTGGTTATTGTGACGTTTGGACCGACTTTTTCCCTTCTCACTCTCTACCACGTTAACTTATAAAAATGCACGTTTCACATATACTGTACATGTAATTGGGATGGTTTGGGGAGTTACCCCCTGCTGGAAAGGCCAAACCCCCTCACCCCGACCCAAAAATACAAGTACTAGTACCAGTAGTGGCTCCAATACCAACAAACTGGTTCAGAAATCACTAATTTTAGCCTAAAATTCGCTTGAAAAGCCTTTGGAAACCGAATTTTTGCGATTCCACTGCTGATAATTAAGAGAAATTAGGGTTTTGGGTGCCTTTTTGTCATTCTTTGCTTGGTTTTAGCTCTAAAACGCTATTTGGCAGCTTAAAATAGCGATTTTAGTGCCCTTATTTTAAAAAACGTGCTAAAAACTAGAGTGCGAACAATACCTGAAAAACCCAATACCCCAATACCAATACCTGAGACCCCCAATACCCAATACTTGCGTAGCTGGGCCAAACAAATTCATTTCAGTGGACAGGTACATTCCAGTTGTGTACACAAGATTTATTGGCACTGCTATTAAAATTTTTAAGATGCCTAGTTGGGCCACTGCCCAAGCAGGTCGAGAAAATTTTGAAAACCTACCCTTTCAGAAAGCATTTAGAAGCGATTTTGGGCGTAAAATTAGCAGAAATTAACAGTTTTGGTAGTTAATATTTCGTAATTCAGTCGTGTTTCTTATTTCCGGCGAATTTTTTCCTAAGCCGGCTGGAAATTGTGTGTACCACCGGAATAGCCATGGGTACGGTACTGGTACATTATGGTGACATTAGAAATGTCACCATTTTTATTTTAGATAAGAAAAGAGAAATTAATTACTGGTGTAGCGCTTAGAAAAGCGTACATTTTAAAAAATTCTACTAACGTTTAGTTGATTTAACGCGAAAACAGCTTCCTAAACCGAATCATCGATCAACTTTTTCGATTTTTTCAGATCAATTTTTCAGGTCAACATCGATTTTCCTATATTTTTACCTGTCCCAGTTAGTATTGGGTATTGGGGGATAAAAACCCCAAAACCTAATACCTGGAAAACACCCCAATACACCCAATACCAGTTCGCACTCTACTAAAAACGTATTTCCAGGCGTTTTAGAGCTTTTTGAAATTGTGCACTGCCCTCTGGGTGAAACAATATGGTCATGTTATATATCATTTGAAAGCCCTTCGTCTGACGAGTCGAATGATCACTACATCAGCATAGGGCAAGGTCACTCCCTGGGGGACCTGTTTTGCAAATATAAAAGTACCCCTAGAGATGCATCAGTAGGCATAAAAGCACGTTACGCAGTCGTAAGTTAATTAATTAATATATAGTCCATTTCGGATTTCCCCCTCCCCCAGCTTAATTTAAATCTAAAAAAGGAAAAAGCTTGCTTTTTGTGAAAAATATTGAAAGATTTGTGGTTGATTGTTAATGATACGCATTATTATGAAGAAAGAGCAAAAGAAGCTGACGCGTACGTCCAAAAACCACATTTGACTGAAATTTAAAGAAATTTGAGACCAATCCAGCAAGGGGAGGGTCACTCATCATGTCCAGTCAAGTGATGGCTCGTCACGACGACGCGACGATAGTTATCCAACCAAGCAGTGTTGCCAGGTTTCAACGGCAGTTCACTCCTAGAATTACCCTTAAAAAACTCCTAGAAACTCCTAAAAATTTATAAAAATCCTAGAAAAAACTCCTAAATTTTAAATCACTTAAAATTTAGCAGGCGAATTTTTTAGTATAATTTGGTGGGCCAGACAGTTTACCAGTGACGTATTCAGGATTTTTCAAAGAGAATGAAAATTTCGAAGTCATCCATGCGAGAAGATTTTAAAAATTTACCTTCAAAAATGCATTTAAAATGCATTCTGAGCATAAACTGCAGTTCTAGTATGTAATTCATTTGTTTCTATAATTTTTGACATATTTTTTCTTCCTCCCTCCTTCGCAAACAGTACTTAATGTACCCACCCAAAACTCAGCTGAATACGCCACTGCAGTTTACTACCATAAGTGTAAAAAGATTTGAAAATGCGTTGAAACCGTTCGATATCAATCAATCTGAATCAATACTACAGTAGAGATAAGTAAACACATGCGAAAAAAACTAAAAAATTCTGCCATTAGCCTATGAGTTTGGATTTTTCATTCCTAGCCGTCAAATCATATATAACTTCAGGTAAATAGGTACTACAGGTGCAAGGCTAGCTGAATCATCAATTTATGTTTTATTGTGTTAGCCAAGTCAAGCATTAATCTAACGCGAAATTTGTTCGCTGAACCTACAATGTACTAGTCCTAATTAGGTACAAAGAAGACACTGCAATGCAAACATGACGCACAAGTGAGATATATAAAGGTTAGATAAGGACAGATATATAAAAGTGGAGCAAAGCTCGTCTCTTCAGTTCACGCAACATAAAAGGGTGCCAAAAATTCATTTTCAAGCTAGGACCAGGTGATTTTTGAGAGAAAAAAGCTATTATTTAGAGGCATGAAGCTGAAAATCCTAAAAAATCCCAGAAAACTCCTAGAAAAATCCTAAAAATCAAAAACTCCGACCCAGAATTTAAAAACTCCCAGAAAAACATCCTAACTCCAATCTCAAAATTTTCCTCCAATCCCAAATCAAAAACTCCTAGATCTAGGAGGAAAACTCCTAACCTGGCAACCCTGCAACCAAGACAAGACAAAAGGTAAAAGGACCGCACTCACTCCTCCTGTTAATAATACCGTTAGGGATGCAAATGGTATCCGGTATTATTTGGTATTATTCGGTATTATTTGGTATTTTCTAGGTATTTGGTATTATTTGGTATTTGGTATTTTTTATACCAAATAATACCAAATAGTTTAAATAACTAAACAATTAGCTTTTAAGCGATAAATTGTGCATATTTTGCACTGTATACTCTGTCAGAGCGCTTCTGTTCAGAGTTTTCTCGTTATTTCTAATTTACTAAAAGTTTAACAATGCAGATACGCAGAACAAGACGTCTCTTTACCGTTTCTGAGCAACAAAAGAACAAGGAATTCTGACCAGTTTAGCTTATAACAGCCATTCATGGAAAATTCTCAAAAAGGACGCAAGGCGATTTTGGGGGAAGGGGGCTCCGAAAAATCTGGGTTTTGGAACGATGTCGTTTATGGACGGCCCCTTTATCGAGACCGAGCCTAGACCGCAAACGTCACAATGTGCTGCTTGCCCATTTCCCGAGTCAGTGAAAAAAACACCCAAATTCTACTCGTTTTCTTTCTCGGCATGACTAGATTTCTTTTAGATGCAACAAAAACTCTCCCACTGAGGCAAAACTTATGATTTTTGCTGTAAAACCAAAAAGTGTGACTTTGCGCTCATTCCAAACAGCTAGCGACCTGTTTAGCAACTATTTGGAATTATTTGGTATTATTTGGTATAGAAAATACCATCTACTATTTGGTATTTGGTATTTTTTATACCATTTGCATCCCTAAATACCGTATCTTCCGTTTTTTAAAAACCGTTTGCATATAAACGGCCTCTTCCCCCACCGATCCGATGGCGACGATGGTCTGCTTGCTTCCAAAGATACGCTCTTGCATTCAGGCGATTCTTCTTAATTGTCTTTGCCCTGTTTTTTTACGTCTTTAGGCCCTGGATAGATAGGAAAACCTTGGATAAAGAGTGCTGACGCCCATTCCTTCGCTTTTTGCAAGTTTCTTCTTTCTGATTGGTTTTTACCTAATTTGCCGCAAAATCCCATTCTCCGGGCGGACATAAATCGCCTACCAAAAATTCGGAAATTTGGAAAGCTGCAAAAATGTGTAATACGGAAAATGGAAACGTCGCCCCAACAAAGTGCAAACCAAGTAAATATGCACAAGAAGAAGGCGGACCATCGTCACCAGATGCATATAATTTACATATCGGAACCATCAACAGTTCGTCGCAGTTTGCTACTTTTAGGTTATTTTTTAGGTGGGTGGGTAGTTAGGTCCAGCAAGAAGTCTGTCTGTTTCAGGTGGGTGGGTGGGAGGGGTCTGGTGTACGTCGAGCCCAAGCTGGGGGGTAGGCAAACACCCCCAGACCCCCCGGCCCATGTATGCCTAAAATTAATGGGCTCGAATGGAGCTAAAATCGGGGTTTACACCAAGTTCAACAATTTTCATGTATTAACTAAGTCCTAGAAAAATCGGAGGGGTGGTACAAACAAACATCAGGGGTGTCCCGTTTGGAAAGGTTTGGTTCTAGTCGGTGGTGGCAGGCCCAAGACTCCTGTTCGTTCATACATGGGCCGCGGGGGGTCCGCAGAGGTTTGCCCACCCCCTAACTTCGGCCGGATTTTGACTACCCCTCTTTTGACTATTTTTCCGGCCCATGTATGCTCTTGTTGTATACTTAGATTGATTTGAAGTGTGTAAAAATTAATCTATATACGTATAGGACACTTGGTTTGGATGCGGGTCGATGTTCAAACATTTTGGATTGGATTTTTTGGATTGGATGAAACATTTTGGATTTTGGATGGGTTTGGATTCGGTTCAAACAATTTCTTCTTTTCAATTTAGCGTTGAGTATTTCTCTTCCTTACTGCGCAATTGCAGCTTTCCAAGTTTCCAGATTCCCACTAGGCGATTTTAGACATCGAAAATATTGTGTACCACAGTGTACCGCATGTGTGTACCGCATTGATTTTTCCGGTAGGCGATTTATATACGCGCCCCCATTCTCCAAACGACCGGCAGTTTCCTCTGCAAGCGGTTTCTACAGACTTGTCAGCGATGCCGTCCGGCCTTCTGGGCCGTCTGTCTTGCGCTAATGTGCATGAAACTGTTCGCCTAATGAACAAATAGCCGTTTGATGAGACTCTCTGCTTTCTCATCCGACCAGACCTGAACCAACAAATTGTGGGACAGTTCCACAAGCTTGATTCACTTCCAAATGTGTGCGGTCAGACATGGAGTTTAGCATTTTGGCGGAGGGGTGTATAAAGAAATCCTGAAAAGGATGAGGCGGGGGTGGGGGCGGCTGAGGGGGGTGGTAAGTAATAAGGGCCGATGTTTTACTAAGAAAAGGTTTGTTGGCTTATTTAGTTAAAATAGGCTAGAGTAAGCTATTTTGAGCTCATTTACACCTATTTACATTTATTTTTGCCTACTTTTATTTTATTTTTATACAAAAAACTAGCAAAAATTTATGGGGGCGTAAAGTGGGCCTGAGGGTATAGGTCATGGTCAGGGTCGGCCTACAGCCTTCCCTTTGCCCATGTCTGTGTGCGGTGCTGTTGCTAACTCGAAACCTTGTGTTTTTGTTTATTTATTTTCTTGTTCCCCCACCGGTTAGTTATTTGTGTTTACTGTACATACTGTAATGAAACTGTTTGATTTCTTCCTTAACATGCACTCAGGTAGCAAGTAACCATCAAACCGAGTTCTTCGATAGCAGGCGAATCTCGGCTGTTTATGTCTCTCTTTCTATTGCCGACCTGCCAACTGACCCTTGCCTCCAGATCGGCGCAGAGCACCAGTCATTAGTATATCAAAACGCCGATTTTTTCTTCTTTTGTGGCTCCAGCACTCGAATGTACAGTTATTACATGGCCTATACACCTTTTTTCTTCCTCAGTGGAGGCAAATTCTCATCATAACTGTCACTTAACACCATTTCTCAGACGACTGTATCGCGCAAAATCGCGTAATAACTTTCTTACAAACTTTGTCAGATTATTTCAAATCTTTGTAAGGTGAGAGAGTGAGTTTTGTAAAACCGCTCTCTCACCTTGATAAAATCGTTTGTATTTGTCAGAAAATGTTTGTAATTCTTCTCACAAACTTTATAAGGTGAGAGAGCGGGTTTTGTAAGATTTGTTAAGTTCCTCTACAAATACAAATGATTTTACAAAATTTTGTGAGATTAGAGATTAGCCCAGGCGGTCTTTTTTATGGCCAACACTGTATTTTACTAGCGTTAAAGTTTACGTATACAAGAACAGCGTAAGTTAGTCGCAGCAAACGCGTAGTCTAACAGAAAAATCATGCGGGCCACGTAAACGTAAAGTACAGTATACATACAGTGTACGTAATGAACATGTCAATCCAGTGCCAAACCTTGACATTTCTATCTAAGCTTCTACGCATATAAGCTAAATAAATAAAGCAAGCACAAACACATCAACCAAATGATCTTGAAGATTCAGTCAGGAGATGGCATACATTTGAGGCGGTCAAAAGCAGCTTTCTCTAACCATTCTCTGTGCGACGGATGAGCGATTTGAATTAGTTCATAAGCGCGCTGTCGCATGTTTTTGCCAAATACGTGGGCTATTCCAAACTCTGTTGCGATGTAATGAACATGAGCCCGCGTCGTTACAACTCCAGCGCCCTAAAAACTTTTTAGTAAAAAGTGCACTCCTCTATCATCGATTTATAAGTGTTCTTCACCCCATGTAAGAGTGGGACAATCTTGGATTCTCCATTTTTGGCAATTGCAGGCAACGCAATTATAGGTTTTCCCCTGCCGTCGTTGCACAGTGACGCGCCGCGTATAAAGTCCACTTGGCCGCCGAAACCTAAACAAATAACCTGTAAACGTAGCCTTGCTTTCAGAAGTTTATACCAGAAATCACTCGTCTCCCAACTGAATCGGACACCACTTGACCCGTTAAATCGACCTCGATTGCCGAATTAATTGCAGTGACCTTTGGATTTTGACGTATTACTGCCGTATCGTTCACCCAAGATATGTCACCCATCACTGAATGAAGTGGTTATTCAGTTTAATAGATACCCAGCCTAACAGTCACTTACAAACCATAGGATTGTCGTGCACGAAGTCGTATAATTTCCGAGAACCGAAAACAAAGCTGCTGACGATTTTTCCAGGGTGAATTTTCTTCAGACCGTTGGTCACTGCAGAGCACGTGACCAGATCTAGAACACCATCCGAGAACATCTCTGTGTGAATTCCGAGATGTCTGTGATTGTTTAAAGCCGCCAGACACGCGTCTGGAATGGCGCCAATTCCTAAAAATACAAATCATAAAAAAATGCAAAATTGGATAAACATTATAGTACAGTACTCACTCATACTCAGTTTAGCTGGGTTTTCGGCTAGGCGTTTCAGGTCCCAAATAAGGTTTCAGCACTATATCCAAAGGGGGTTTCAGTGATCTTTTTTTGTGTCCAAAAGTGGGTTTCAGCTACCATTTTTTGGGCTCAAAACGCAGTTTTGAGAGCTAAAAATCGGGCGAAAATCCTGTCGGAACTGCAAAAATGCCCTTTCAAAGCCATATTTTTGCTTTAAACGTGCAAAAACCCTACGTTTGCTTTAAATTTAGCATTTCAGAGACTCAAATTGGCATACATGTACAACATGCTCGGCGACACTAGGGGGACGGCCAGGTCTCCATGCGTAGTTGCCCTTACTATATATGTAAATTTTCGTCAGGAATTTCAAGTTTTGGCGGAAAATTTAATTTTTTGTCGGGAAATTTGAATGTTCGGCGAAATTTTTGTTTAAAAATCGTAATTTTCGGCTACACTTCGAATTTTTTTAGTAAAAATCAAATTTTCGATTAAAAAATTGCTGAAAATCTGGTTTTCCGACACAAATTTTGTCTAAAAATCGAAAATTTGAACGAAAATTCGGGGTTTAGTGCGTAGTAGTTGCCTGGACCAAGGGTGTGTAGTTGCCAAAATTGATTTCTTGGCTTGAAAACGCACCAGAAGGCTTCCTAGTAGCTTCTGGAAGCTTTTAATAGAGCTTTATTTTTGTCCCCCCTGACCCCCTGAGACCCCCATGCACATGCATCATGTAACAGGGGTCCGGGGGTCCGCCCCCAACCAAACTTAGGCCAGACCCCTCTATCGGAGACCCCCAGCCGATTTTTCTGACCGCCCACCTATACCATTTTGCTGGCAAGTAATTTTTCGAGCAAATTTTTGAGATTTTTTATAATTTCAGACAGTAAAATTGCTAAAACAGCGCTTTTTAGCTGTACATGAGCCCAAATTAGGATGGCGATTTCTAAGCATTTTTAGTCCTAACCCCGTCCCCTAGAATTTGGGCTCAGACCCCCGGCCGGCATCAAACCCCCAACCCCCTCTCACTTCGGCGGATGACATGTATGGTCTAAACGGTCAGTTGAAAAGCAGTAAATAGCCAAGCCAATTATACATTATTTTCGGCGCTAATATCAAATTTTTAAACGAAATGCTAGATTTATTAAGGGTTTTAGAAACCAACATTTAGATTTCGGACCTCTGTTTAGGGTCTCCGAAACCATAATCATGACTTCTGCAACCCTATTCACGGTTTTAGAAACCGTAATTAGGGTTCCGGAACCCTGGTTATTGCGTCTGAAACCCTTATTATGGCTTCTGTACCCTATTTACGGGTTTAGAAACCCTATTTAAGGCATCAGAAACCCTTTAAAGTCTCAGAAACCCTCACTAGGGTTTCAGAAGCCCTAATCAGAGTTCCGTAACTATACAGTATTTAGGGTCTCCGAAACCCTAATTATAGTCTCAGATACCCAAATTAGGGCTTTTGTAACCCTGAATTGGTTTTATAAGGCTTGAAACACTGTTTACACTTCTGAAACATTAATTTGCGTTTGAAAACAGTCCCAAAACCTTATTTTGGTCGTCAGTTAGTATTTGGGCAGCCTGAATTTTTGTACATTATAATGTATTGCATAACCCAAAAAATAGGGTTTCAAGGTTCCAAAACATCCGGAATCCGGTGGCCGAAAATCGAGCTTGGCCCAAATCACCCAACTACTGTACATGTACGATACTTACAATGTATTACGTAGTCTGCAGCGAACAATACCAGATAAAAAAGAAAGCAATCTAACTAACCCATCTGCAAGGTGGCTCCATCTTCGACCAGTGTTTCAGCGACCAATTTGCCGATATTCTTTTCAACATCAGACAGCGGTTTTGTGTGTCGCAAATAAGGCTGCGGATCTCCAAACACCATAACATCTATGTTCGAGCTGTGCACAATTCCGTCTCCCAACGCTCTCGGCATGTTCGGGTTTGCCAGCGCTAAATACGTACAGTGCGTACAATACAGAAAGCTCGGATTAGCTGACATTCTCACCAATTATGTGCTTAGCGTTCATAATAGCAGCGCGCGTGCAGTCAACGCTCGTACCAAGCGAGCAGAAGCCACGTCGGTCCGGTGTGGAAACGTGAATGAGCGCCACGTCCAAGTTGACGTGGTTTCGTCTGAACAACCATGGAATCTCGGAGAGAAAAACCGACATCGCATCCGCTTTGCCAGCATTGACTGCTTTTCGCAGGTTGGCACCCGTAAAGAGAGAGTTTGACCGGATCGCTCCTAAACAATTGATTAACTCGATTAATGTCGACTGCTAAAAATGTACCTTCAAATTGATCGTCAGTCCACGGAGCTTTCCCCTCAAGATGCAGATGATAAAGCACGATATCTCTGAGATTCTGCTCCTTTACATGACGGCACAATCCTTGTAACAGAGGGGTCGGAGTGGCCGCTATGCCGTGCACGTAAATGTGGTTGCCTGAAAGCTCTTCTTATACAAGTAATTTGCGGCAGTGCAAAGATACCAGAGACAACTTTGGCAATAGCCTGTCTCGGGGCAAGCCATTTAGGGGACCTCCCCTTCTGGGGATGGGTCACTTCGGAGCACCAATCGGAAACAGAACTCGGAGAGGTGGAATCGTGTTCTAGAGCATGACTTCTGAGCAGCTCGGGGTCTTCTGCCATATACAACCCGGACTCCAAACGCGACGGAGGCGGCACTCGAGAACACCTTCTCAGCAGTTTCGAGCCAGCACGCGCCGCCATCTCTGCTCACTCCGGGTCGGCCGACTCACGCAGCAGCAGAGCGCACGTTACTACAACACCAGCCAGCCGGGTGCGTGCGAGCTTGAATTTTTGATCAGTTCTCTAGCAGACAGCCCGCATCTTTACAACCAAAACTGGTTGTTGGCAGAGAGCCAGATCTGCTCCAGATGCACAAACTTGCTCCCGCACTAACTTTTTTACACAAGCCTAACCTTTGCTGCACAAACGCAGATCAGAACCGTATAGAGAAAGCAACCTTAAAATCACTGTGCATGGCCACTGTCCAGCATGAGGTCAGTTCCCCTCAGTAGGCTCTGGAATGTGCGGAGAAGAAAGAACGGGTACGTATACAATCGATTGGATGTACGTACGTACTGACGCAGAGAACGTATCAGTAGCCGTATGTAGATAATCTCTCTTCTGTTCTGTCACAGCACTGATAGCGCCGCCAAGGGCATAAACTCGCTGTTAATTGGAATCCGACCGAACCGCGGCTGCACTTAACTAAGCTTATTTTGACTGATTGCGAGTGTGACGAACTAGCATCTGACGCAAAGCAAGGGATCGTACTACATGCTCTTGTTGTAACTAACTCAACTCATTCACATTGATCAACCATCTCCTGTCGTTTAATAGTGTTGCGGAATTGCAACGTATATCATCTGACACATAAAGGCTAAGTCAATATTGTTCCCGGTTCATCAAGCAGACTCTTCATTTTCCGGCGAAATATTTTTGCAACCTTACACGTGACGAACTAACGTACCGCAAAAAAAGTCTGTTATGAGGCGAACAGACACCACTGCCAAAACGTCTACGTAGTGTTGCATGTACATAAAGTTCTTAACGGCCACAAGTCTTCCTTCACCTCACCTGATTTGACTTCTCTGACAGCTTGATTTTTTGGCTTCCACACATGATTAGCTTTCCCTTTTGGGTGCAACGGTTCATAATCTGTTGAATCAACACTCTCAGTGGTTAGAGTTCTTGAAATCACAGGTACCGGCGACCTGAACAGGCCTTTGTGTAATCTAAGAGCGTTCATTGCTCATCCAGCAAAAAAGGACACAAAAAGGCTTCATAGGTTAGCGCTGCACTAGGGTTCATTGATCGGCTGCACTCGGCCGAACAGCATGGACAGATGTTGTCAAGCAGCCGCTCACTTTCGGAAGTTAGAATTTCGATTAGCATCAGAGCGTTAAACACGCTAATTAGCACATCTAACCAAAATAAACACGAAACACGGGCTAAAATTTGTCGGTTGTGTTTGTTTTTCGATTCGATCAGACTACATCGTATACAGTAGATAAAGCGAATATCACAAAAAACTATTGCAGTTCAAGCGAAAGTAACTTTGCTTGGAGCCAAGTGACCGAAGTCGCCAAACGATTTCACCACTACGCGACCACTGGGACGAATCATCAACCAAGTAAGTGAGCAGTGCGCCAAGGACAATCGGAGCCACCCTTCTGGTGGGAACTGCAAAGCCCTGCAATGACAAAACGGTTGCACCTTTCCAAACAAAACCAGTGCTCACCTGCAAACGAAGTATCTGATGACGTTGCCGTGACAGACAAGCACTTCATACGAATCCTTTGACTGGTCAACGTCTGCGCGGTGGAAATACTTGCGAAATGCAGCTTCTATTCTAGTTCCGTCCGTCAAGAACTCCTCAGAAATAGCACAGTCAGATTTTATAGTTGACCACCCGTCAATGGCCTCGAGTACAGACATGGGCAAAGGGGGGGGCTGAGTTTGGGTTTTCCCCATCAGGCTCTGACCTAGTCCTCAGCCGGCCGCTACCCACTCAGGATTTTTTTGGAAGAATTTTGTATAGAAAATTATGATAAATATATACAGGGTGTGCCAAAAAAAAACAACCCAGCAGATTTTTCGCTGTAGCAACCGCAAATCTCAACCGATTTGAATGAATCCTTTTTTAAATTAAAGATAAATAAATTCTTAAAAGATTGCTGAAATTTTCATTAATGTACTGTGCTTAGTTCCTGAGATATTGGCTCTCAAATTCAAAACAGTGATTTTGGCAGTGAACAATAGGGATTTTTTTATTATTCTGCACTTCGTAATAAAACGGATTCCTGCTACTGCTAAGGGCTCTCGGAGGCTTTACAGGTGACACAGAAACTCGGTTTCCTTCAACACTAAAGTATCATTAGCCCCAGCAGTAGGAATCTGCTTTATTATGAAGTTCAACGGAATCGCTCTTGTTCTTTGCCAAAATCTGTTTCGACTTAGAAGGCAAATATCTCAAGAACTAAACTGTGAATCTCAATAAAAATTGCACCAATCTTTGAAGAATTTATCAGTCTTTCATTGAAAAAAGGGTTCATTCAAATCGGTTCAGAATCATGGTTGCAAGAGTAAAAAATCTGCTGGGTTGTTCTTTATCACTCTTGTGCATTGCCAAAATCTCTGTTTTGACTTTGAGGACAAATATCTCAGGAACTAAGCAGACTATCTTAATAAACGGTACATCAATCTTTCAAGAATTTATTTATCTTTCATTTAAAAAAGGATTCATTCAAATCGGTTGAGATTTGCGGTTGCTACAGCAAAAACTCTGCTGGGTTGTTTTTTTTTGGCACACCCTGTACATGATTTATTATGATAGGTGTAAATGAGCTCAGAATAGCTCATTTTAATGAAAAATAAGCTAAAAAACCTTGATTTTAGCCAAAAATATGACTTTTTAGCTTACCACCCCTCAACCCCGCCTCAGGCGCTCCTACCCCTCTCAGCAATTGAAAATTCTACCCCGCTCAACCGAAATGCTAGCCCATGTCTTCTCGAGTATGGAAAGCGTATCTTCCCCGAAAATACTAAACTACGCTAACCCCGGCGGAATAAACGTTAAGCCCTTAAATCTGGCCATTTTTGCAGGTCTGGGTTCTCTAGGTTTCGAAAGCAGTACTTGATTAACGATCGACCGGAACTGGAACATTCATTCATGAAAACGGAACTAGCCAATTCTAGTAGCGATGGTCAGGTCAGGTTAAAAATCTGAAATTGCTTCCAGAAGTAAAAATGCAGTGAAAATTGGAGAAGACAATTTGTGTTTGGTTGAATTTAGAATTTACACAAGTGCTATGAAACATTAGTCAACCGCTATTTGGTACTGGACTACACGCTGGTACGTGTTCCCCATGACCCTTTGACTAGCCGCTCCATGCCAAAGTAATCAAAAGAAAGCTACTCTGGCTTCAGGCTTCCAATGTCCCAGAGACGGTTCAGGCGGAAAGGGGGCTCCTTCCTCAAGCATAGGATCACTCTCCCGTTTCAAGGATTCAGGCAATGATTGAGCGATCAAATCAGTAGTTTCCTGAGCTCGCACCATCGTGGAAGAGATCAATGAGTCAAACTGGGTACCCGCATTTCCCAATCGCTGCCCTGTCAGAGACGCTTGCTCGCGACCTAAACAAATACTCAACTGTCACATATCTGCTAAAAGTTCCTACAGAAGTGCTAGTTGCTTAAAAGAGTCAATACTATCGGCCATCTTATCTGGTTACTTGACGTTGTATAAATTCAACAGAAACAGTTTACTGAAGCGACACGCGTTATCGTTTCAGTATGTATAAACTAGTCCAAAGCATACATGTAACAGGGGGTCTGCCCCACCCGACTTAGACAAGACTCCCCGATCGCAACCTCCCCCAGGACGAGTTTTCCGCCCACTCCAATTTATCTGGCAAGTAACTTTTACAATTTCAGACCCTGAAATTGCTAAAATCGCCAGTAAAACACAAATGGGCAAAGGGCGGTTGACGCGGTTGACCACCCTCAGGCTCTGACGTTGCTTAGGTCGCCGCTACACGCTCAAGAATTTTTGGAAAAATTTTGTGTTGAAAATTATGACAATAGTGTGCTAGATAAGGAGTAAATGAGTTAATAAGCCAAAACCTTGATTAATTTTATCCAAAAGTCGGACTTTTTGCTTACCATCCCCCAACCAACCATCAGCAGCCTCTGCCGCGTCAGGATTTAAAAATTAACCACCACCTTAGCCAAAATTCTATCAAATGTCTGCTGTAAAATTACACTTTTCAGCTGTATTCGAGCCCAAATGAGCGATTTGTAGCATAAAATTAGGATTTTTGAGCGTTTTTTAGTACCCAACCCCACTTCCCTAGAATTTAGGGACTATCCAACTTGCGCACAACCAATCTGCGCGGGAACCAAACTTGCGCAAAAATATTCATAACAACATAATCACAACTTGAGCCTGAGCTAACATTTGAACTTCTTTATGTTATACCTAATCTAAGAATAAGCTGAAACCTACTAGCCTCTAAATCTGAGCCTGATTCTAAGTAACTTTTGTAGCCACCTTCTTTCGCAGTAGAATTTCAGAAACTAAAATTGCCCGATTATTGTTTGATTACCCCGAGCTCAGCCCGACCCCGCGGTCGGAGTCAGACCGGCACAAACCCCTCCGCATAAGCGAATGATCTGTTACATGTATGCCGTAGGTTATACCTAAAGCAGTGAGGGTCTGGTGCTCGTCCTCTTCTCGTTTCGTGTTGTACTGACCGTGTCTGACCAAAAGTAGGTGACGCGTGGCTCTGGCAGTTGCTTTCTGAATCAGTTCCTGTTTCTTCACTTCGTCCGCTTTCTCCAGTTTGTTCGGATTAACCATGCTAACAGGGTCGCGGCTGAAAAAAGTAGGTACAAGTCTTTACATCAGTATGGCAATGGTCGTGTTGCACGATCCAGTCAGATCATAAGGACGCAACCAAACCCACCTGTCCCAGTTGTTGTCCCATTTGGCGAGAGAGCTACTCTTCGGGAGTGTGTCAGGACCAATGTTAGGAACGGACTGGGCTGCGAATGCTTTGCGAAATCCCAGATCATGGTTGGTCAGAGCCACACAAGCAGTCGTTGCACCCAGACCCACTGCTGTGTAGACGCACCGACGCCACATCTTTTCTCTCCGCTCACACACAATTGCACTCTGAAGGGCCAAGGTAAAACTTATTTGCAGCTCGCCTCAACAACAACGTTCTTCTTAATTATCCTTCCCAACCAACTGCACTAGGCGGGACGGGACCTACTGCGTTGTTCCGCCTGGAGCACGGGACCAATCACTGCCACCTTTTTTCTGAACCGCGCCGCAGCGTGCGGCGGCGCGGCAACTTAAACCATCCCGCTGCCGATGCCTTGCCGCTGTCCTCAGTGCCGCGCTATTTTTTGCTGGTTGTGGGGGTCTGCCTGTGCTGCACCTTTCTTTGTTCTGTTTCTGCTCACTTCACCGTTAGCGTATTAATTACGATTGTTTCTGTTTGTTGGTGTGGTTGTGCAAGGCTTGCACTTCCCTATGCAAGCGCTGTTTTGTTCAGCGATAAACCAACGTAAAACGATGGACTCGTTCTACGTTCTAGAGACGAGCGATCAGCTCTCTACCGGACTTCAAGAAATCGGTTTTTAGTGCAAAGTTTTCAGTATGAATTGCTTTCTTCGAAGGAACAGCGCCGCTCGGAATATGACCTTGCTGACAGTTCGTGGTTGCCGTGTGAGATCGCTATCAAATCCGACAGCCAGGAGGATTGCCGCAGCTGGCTCGACCAATTCCAGAAAATTACCAAATCGCAGTGGATCAAGTTGCGTGGAGTCAAGCGATCGGAGAATATTCTCTATTCTCAGCAGTTTGCGTGTCATCACAGCAAGAAAAACAAAATTGACTCGGAGTGCTATCAGAAGGTTGGATCGGATGGAAAAAATCTGAACTGCACCGCTCAGCTGAAGATGTCACTGCAGAAAACCACTTGAACACGTTATGTATTTGTTCACGTTAATGTGCCGGTGCGTTGAGTATGTGTGGCTGTGAGTTCGATTCTGGTCACACCACTTTGTTGTATGTACCACTTGGCCATTGGGAAAGATAAGGAAAGTGCAAAAAGTCGGACAGAGATCAAAGAGGATAAAGGAATTTTTTGGATTTCAGGCATAATCCACTTGTACTGTAAAGTGTGTGAGGACGTGCAGGAAAGCGAGGAAAAATCGATTGAAGATCATGCGCAATTAACCAAGTGGCAGCTGCGGGGTGGTTTAAATTTCCCGCCGCACGCTGCAGCGCGGTTCAGAAAGAAGGGGGCAGTGATTGGTCGCGGATATATAACGCGCAAACGGTCTGCCGGCACAAGTTGGCGCTCCACTCCATATCTTTCGCACTCGCACGCGTCGTCTCAACGCCCCTGAGCGGGCGCGCATTCGTAGTCAGCCCGCGGCGCAGCACAGGGCGGCACGGATTTAAGCGGCAAATTCAAACGAGCGCCCGCAGCGGGCAGCCGACTAAGCGCGGAGAGCCCTGCAACATGTGCCAGTCAGCCAGCCAAGCCACGCAATCAAATCAATAATAGGTCCACTTTCTGTGCCTGCTCACCTTGTTCGTCCCTAACATTTAAAGACGTATTCATAATCGTATCGAAAAACGTCGCCCGGCGAGTGTTGATACGAGTCTGATCGCGTAGGGCTGTCTTCAGGTCGATCCCCCCGTCACATCGAATCGAATCCGTGTTGATAAAATGCACTGCGGCGTGCTGACTGACACGATGCAATTTTATAAAGCAGCCTCCCTGGGACACGATGACACACCAGCGTTACATTTGGATTTATTTGAACTTAAAAATGTTTAATCAAAACTCCAAAACCTTCTCCGAGGCACCTCAACCTGCCTTCCGGCCGCTATCTCCACTGTTCTACGTACTAAAAAGGAACAAAATGAAACGTAGCCACAACAGGAACAAGTCAAAGTGTGTCCATACAGCTCTCTTGATATCATACGTTTCAGCTACATTCCTCTGCTGTATTGTCGCATGTAGGTCAGCGCACCGGCTATGACGTGAATTGTATTCACTTTGTTGAGCCACTACATTACCCACGACACAACATTTGCACACTAGTAGTAGAGACCTGAGCGGCCGCCTTTTTGGCGGCCCGGCCCGGGAAAGCCAAAATCGCCCAAAATTCACGCAAAATCGCTTGAGCGGGTACTACAGTGCAATAGAAGCATTTCTAACAATGCACCAAAGCTTAATGATAATCCAGATTAAAGAATTCTACCTTTTTATTGCACTCTACACAGTATTTTCCTTCACCCTCGGCCAATAAAAACCCAATTTTCTCAGCCCGCCCGGCACGGCTGAAATTCTCTGCCGGGCGGCCCGTGCCGGTCTCTAACTAGGGAACGACCGGAATTCCGATTCCGATTCCGATCGGAACTGGCAGTTCCGATTCCGATTCCGAACTCAGAGGTCTCGGAATTTTTCGGAACTTTTGCTAATTTTTTTGGAAATCAAACACCATTTCTTGCGTACTATTGCGTGTCTTCTTTGCTGTGCAATCGACAATCTGCATAGTTTAGTAACCCATAAGCTACTGTAATCCCACTAAGTAAAAGTTAGCACCACTCCGTTGTGGAAGCACCTGAGTCTGAAGCACTCGCACCAGTTTGCACTGTACTGAAAACGTTGAAAAATTGTTGTTTTTAAGCATAATTTACGCGCTTTGAATTTTGCCTATTGATGGTTGGCGATTTTAATGCATTGTTATCGTTTGACATGGTGATTTGTACTGGATGTTTGCATGGAATTGTAAAGGATGGTTGCGCAAACACTGTTTCTTTGCCAAAAACAGGTTATTCCAAAATTTTAAGCCGATTTTCAAAAAAGTTCCGATTCCGAAAAATTCCGAATCGGAACTGTACTTGAGTTCCGATTCCGATTCCGATCGGACCCAAAAATCCGGTTCCGGTCGTTCCCTATCTCTAACTAGTAGCAACGCAGTGCGACCAGAATCAGCACCGTTTTCATACACACAATCAACGAACATTGCTCCTAAATGGGAAAAAGTCCCCTTAAATTTGGGGGAATCCCCAACCTGGCAACACTGAAGCACACGACACGCGCCCAGGAGGGTCGGCCGACGAGTGGACTTTTCTCGGAAAATAATCCTAACTCAGATTCTGCAAAAACAGCATTTCTTTGCCGGTCCCTTACCTTTAGCTTTCAGCTTTGACCGTGCGGTAATCTGAAATTCTGCGGCGAGCTCATCACTTCTTGTTTCTATACGTAGCATCGAGTAAGTCCATCTCGCTTGGTGTGTAGAAGGAAGAGAGAAGAAAAGAGCGCTCGGATAGTGACATTGCACTGTTGGTCGGCTGGCAGACAAAAGTTGCGTGGGCACAGCAAGCAAACGGTGAGCGCGTAGGTCTCAACGGCACGTGGACAAAAGAAAGGTGTAGCAAAGCAGGCAGGCAGCAAGCATCGGCACAGCACGGCAGAGATGCGGCGGTCGGTTGGTTTAAAGTTGCCGCTCAAATCCGTGGGCAATTACTAAAAGGGGCGATGGGGCGATGGGGCGACGGGGCGTTTTCGCGGTACGGGAGCGGTCTGATTCCGCTCGTGTCTTGTCAACACTCGGCTTCTCACCCCCACACTTTATCGCATCAAGTTTTGCCTGCCACTCCCACGATTTGCACACAACGATCTTCCGCGAAGTACTATCGCTAGAATCGGCCAATTCAGTAGTGGAAACGACACTTTCCTTCAGATTGTGATGAGTTTAACTCTTCCAGCTGCTATACTTCGTCCATGCCTTCTGGGCTTTCACTTTCTTCTGTTCTGGCCAACTCCGATTCGCCATGCCGAAAATTATCCAATAATCGGCTGACTCCAGGAGTGGAAATTGACAAAATTGACTATTATTTTTTCTGATTGCAACGATTTCACCTCTTTTGGCTTCCATAATTCTTTGATATGCTTTGATTTCAGCTTTTTTAGCTATGTACCGTACAGTACTTCTTTGATGCACCCTTGACTTTCACCCTTCTGGCCAACTCCGATTCGCTAAACCGAAGTAGCATTCCAAAAATCGTCAATTCGCTTGTGGAAATCAGTTGAACTGACGATTTTCATACAGATTGCCCTTGCATGTATTTCTTCGATACACTCTAGCTCTGCCTTGTTTAGTATTTCTCAAGGTGTTTTGTCTCGGAAAATTCGTACCCCTCAAAACCTGTACTCCCTAAATTTTTTTCTGTCCCTGAAATTTGTTTTTTTGCGCTCTCTTAGAATAGAACTTGTACCCTTTAAAACTTTTGACTCCTAAATTTTTCTGTCCCTGTGACTTCTTGCTCCTCGTAGCCACCTCCTTCGGGGTGTTTTTCTTGGCAGGTGGTAAAAAATTAAAGCGGGACTAAAAACATCCCGAAATGTACAACGAGCAAGAAGTTACAGGGACACAAAAATTTTAGGAGGCAAAACTTTTGAAGGCTACCAGAGTCTGCCAGCTTGGAAGCTGACACTGCTAAGGTGAGGCAGATTGCTAAACAGGTCGGGGTTCGATCGATTCAAGTGTCAAAAGGAAAGCGTTTGGGTCAGCAGAAGGTTGCCGGCAGTTCTCGCCCTCTGCTTGTCACTGTTCCCAACGAGTACCAACGACGAACTTAGTTGAGTAACGCTAAGCAATTGCGCAAACAAACAGCTTGGTGCAATGTATTCTTGAAGCCCGACCTGTCTGAGCTGCAACGGCACAATCACAAAGAACTTTAGGCATCGCTGAAAGAGTGACGAAAAATGGTGAAGATGTTACAATCAGAAATGGCGCTATTGTTCTCAGCGAGCATTAATCGATCATGATGCGCAAGTTTGCATAGCAGTATGTGGTTGCAAAAATACGTTGATTGTACTATGTGTTCCCCTAACTGTACCCAAGTCCAGTTCTCTTTGTCAGCTCTGAAATTGTTATGTCTGCTCTATGTTACGTCTACCAGGGATGATATCAATAGCACGTTTGATGTGCGTATGAAATTGTATAGGAATGTATACTTTAGTGTAATGTTATGTCACCAGGTTCTGCTTGAACCGAACTACTGTTTTTATATATTAGTGCCCCACAGTGGATCTGATTCCATTGGGGCCTAATGAGCCAATGGAGCTCTCTCTAATAGATTGCTGGATTGTATCTAGTGTACATGTACGTTGTATAAAGCCATTTCTTTATTTATTAAAGCTTCAATTTCTTCGGGAACCGAATCGGCCGATTCTTAGGATAATACTTTAGTGTAACCGTTTGAAGTGGGCCAGAACAGGTGCTACTGGTGGCCCAGGCACATCAAATAATTATGGAAGCCAGAAGAGGTGAAATCGTTGCAATCAGAAAAATAATCGTCATTTTTGTCAATTTTCACTCCTGAATCGGCCGATTCTTGGGATAATTTTCGGCATGGCGAATTGGAGTTGGCCAGAACAGAAGAAAGTGAAAGCCCAGAAGGCATGGACGAAGTATAGCAGCTGGAAGAGTTGAACTCATCACAATCTGAAGGAAAGTCGTCCTTTCCACTACTGAATTGGCCGCTTCTAGCAATAGTACTTCGCCGAAGATCGTTGTGTGCAAATCGTGGGGAGTGGCAGGCAAAACTTGATGCGGTAAAGTGTGGGGGTGAGGAGCCGAGTAATTGACATGACAAGAGCAAAATCAGACCGCGCCCGTACCGCGAAAACGCCCCGTCGCCCCCATCGCCCCATCGCCCCTTTTAGTAATTGCCAAATCCGTGCTGCCCTGTGCTGCGCTGCGCCGCTGGCTGCCTGCGAATGCGCGCCCGCTCAGGGGCGTTGAGACGACGCGTGCTTCGCGCTCTACGCACTTTCACACCGCTTTTTAATTTTTTTAAATATAAAACTAAGGAATTTTAAATTAAAGAACGGTGTTGGTTTCATTGCAGTGTCTGCATTACATATGGATGCTCGCTGTCGTTGATTTCATGTGATGGTGCTGTTGCTGGCGAACAACAAATAGAGATGAATTTCAGTTGGAGCGGCAATGGTTCTATGGTTTTGTGTGACTGTGCCGGCGTTAAAACTGATGCCAATGGTGACGTTTCAAGATGTGAGTGGTTTTCATTTTTGTCTCTCGGTCTCTTTATGTTTAGCTATGATTCCCCTAATCGAAATAAACAATATTTTATCTTTAAGGAAGCAATCCAGGGTAAACCGGGGCTTTGAACGAATAACGTTTTTTTTTGAAATTTCAAGCGTACGGATTCAGGTCTTTAGGCAAGCTAGGATGACCATTTATAATGCAATCGAAAGCTTGAAGTGTGCTCTACAAAATGATGTCGGATAAAATGTTGTACGCTCAACCAAAGATGAGTGTGACCAAGTTTTTTTTAAAAACACATGGGTGTTCAAAGTAGCCCCCGATGTACAATTTGGTAGAGTCGGGTTGCCTGGAGTTTTTGGCGATAAACTGGCGCAACCATAGGCCAAAAAACGATAAACATTAATTTCTGCTTGGGGATCGGTTCCTGATTGCCCCCCTAGCTACATCTCATACATTGGCCGGAAAAATCCGGAGGGGAGTAGGGGGTCTGGAGACCTCGGGGGGGGGGGGTCCCCGAAAAACGCCTGTTATGCCTTAAATAAGCGAAAATTTCCTCCCTTCGGGAGGGGAGTGGAGGAGGGGGTATGGCCGGCCGAGGCGGAGGGGTATACCCCCCGGCCCATGTATGCTACATCTGTTTCGAAACATTGAGATGGAGAAAAAAGGAATATTAACGCTTGTCGTGTTTGTCTGACTACAACGGATGGACCTTTCGTCCGGTGCACATTCTGCTACGTGGAATGCTGTCACAGATTGTTTCGGGAAGTCTTTTTTGGAGAAAAGACCTCTGCCTCCTATCGGAAGGAAATGATGACTCGACTGAGCAATTCTGACCCTCAACTAATTGCATCTGTCCGCTCAAAATGCTCCTCTGCTCAACTGTGTAGTCTGAAAAAGGACCTCGTCGTGCGACGGCAAAAACACAAGGCAACACAATGACTGCGTCCTCATTTTGCAGTGGCCAGTTTTTCTGATTCTCACCTTGCCGAACTGTCTGAGAAAGTCTCCAGCCTATCTGCTCAGCTGGAGAAAGTGACTGGCGATCGGCAAAAGCTTTCAGCTGCCAGTGACAACGGCGGTACCCAAACGTATGCGGCAGTTCTTGGGACTGCCAGGAACGGACTGCCTTTACCCAATCCCACATCTGCATTGGACAAGGCACATTCTGAGCTGGTACGGGTGTGCGAATAGGAATGCGAAATTCGGGGAAGGTTGAATATGATTAGAAGACAATGACACGCTCAAGTTGTGGCATGATCGCCTGGGTCATTGTGGAATAAGAAAACTTCAAGAAGCTGTCAGCAAAGGTCAAATTGTTGGAGTGTCGAAATCGGTCAAAGGAGAAATGCCTTTCTGTGAAAGCTGTGTTCAAGGCAAGCTTCGAATGGCAACATTTCCTATACTGAGCGGACCGAAGGCCAAGGAGCCACTGGAACTTGTGCACTCTGACATTTGTGGACCAATGTCTGTAGCGTCGCCTAGTGGGAAGCGGTACTTTATTACCTTCACTGACGACTACACCAGAATGTGCTGGCTTGGTTTTCTGAGGACCAAGGACGAAGCTTTTGAAGCGTTCAAAGACTGGCGAAGCATGGCCAAGAACTTCTGTAGAAGAGAAATCGGAGCACTCAGGACTGATAACGGTGGTGAGTTCTGCAGTGTCGAATTCGAAAAGTTTCTGAAGAAGAATGGTATTCGTCATCAAAAGACTGTGCCCTATGCACCCCAGCAAAATGGTGTTGCTGAAAGGATGAATCGAACATTGATGGAGATTGCTCGTGCCCAATTGGAGAAAGCAAAGCAACCGAAGACATTGTGGGCGGAATCTCTAACTGCTGCAATTTATGTGCGAAACAGACTGCCTACGAATGCAACCAGAATCACTCCATATGAAGCATGGTATGGACGTGTACCAAATGTCAGTCATCTTCGGACGTGGGGCTGTGTTGCCTACATAAGAAAAGAAGACACAAAGGATAAATTGTCTGGAAAAGCTGACAAAGTTCGCTTCATTGGATACGCTGAACGACAGAAAGGTTATCGGTTCTATGATGCCAATAAGCGGCAGGTCTTGATCAGTCGAAATGTGCAGTTTGATGAGCAAAATTTTGATTTGCACAAAGATAGAAGACTCCCAAGTGAATCTTATTCTGAAACTTATGACAGTGAGGAAGAAACAGAAACGCTTGGAGAAGACGGGAGTCAAAACCAAGTGGAAGGAGGTGTTCGAAAGTCTGACAGAATAAACAAAGGTGTTCCTCCAAAGAAATATGTACCAGAGACTGGCAAATGGGATTTAAATTGCTTGGATGTGAATTGGAATGAAGTCTGCGGCGTTTCAGAAAATTCTCCAATCCACTTACTCTTTCGTGCCATCTCTGAATTCGAAGTACCGAAAACGATCGCAGAGGCAAGAATAAGTCCTCAAGCTCAAGAATGGAAGAAAGCCTCTGATGCAGAGTTCAGTTCGTTGAAAGAAATGGAAACCTGGAAGCTGGTTGACTTGCCAGAAGGTAGAAAGCCAATCGACTGCAAGTGGGTGTTCTGCGTGAAGCGCAAAGAGGATGGGAGCGTTGATAGGTTCAAGGCTCGCCTTGTGGCTAAAGGATTTTCACAGCGATATGGAGTAGACTACTTAGAGACATTTGCTCCAGTTCTGCGTTTGGAAACTCTACGCACTCTATTGGCTTTTGGCATTCAAAGAAACTTAGAAATTCATCAAATGGATGTGACAACAGCTTTCTTAAATGGCAACCTGGATGAGACAATTTATATGAGACAACCTCCTGGCTATGAAGAAAAGGGTAAAGAGAGTCTGGTTTGTGAATTGAAGCGTTCACTCTATGGTTTGAAGCAGTCACCTAGATGTTGGAACAAGAAACTCACCCAGTATCTGTTGGATCTTGGATTTAACCAGTGTCGCTCGGACCCTTGTCTCTTTGTTAAATTTGACCCCTTCACGATTTTGACCATGTATGTAGATGACTTGGTTCTGATGACTGAAACGGAAGAAGGCATGGTCAAACTGAAGAAGTGGTTGTCTATGAAATTCAAAATGAAGGATATGGGCCCCATTCATCACTTATTGGGTATTCGACTCAGAAGAACAAGTGAAGGTTTGTGGCTGATTCAAGATCAGTACATCAAAAAATTGTTGATGAAATATGGACTAATAGAAGCCAAGGAAAGTTCTATTCCAGCATGTCCAACGACAGTTCTCACAAAGACAGATGAATCAAAAGGTGTTGACAAGACGATGTACCAGTCGATGGTTGGCAGTTTGCTATATTTGGCTTTAGCTACACGCCCAGACATTCAGTATGCAGTTAGCAATGTGACGAGATTCAGCACTGATCCTAAGATGAGTCATCTGACTGCTGTTAAGAAGATTTTCCAGTACCTCAAGTCCACGGTCAATCTCGGACTACTGTATAAACCAATGGAGTCATCAGTTGTTGGATTTGCGGATTCTGATTTGGCTGGAAACTATGATGACAGAAAATCACGTTCTGGTTATGTATTTCTGAATGGTGAAGCTGCGATCAGCTGGTATTCTGGAAAGCAAGGCTCAGTCAGCTGCTCAACAGCAAATGCAGAGTATTTAGCTTTAGGAACAGCTGTACGAGAAGGATTATTTTTGAAACAACTCTACAAAGAAATTGGAGTCGATGTTGGAACAATGCGAATCTATGAAGACAATCAAGCTGCCATTGCCATTGCAAAGAATCCCGTGTTTCACTGTAAGCAAAAGCATATCGATATTCAGTATCACTTCATTCGAGATGAAATAGAGAAGAAGCAGATTGAAGTGGTTTACTGTGAAACAGAGAAAATGGTAGCTGATATTTTTACGAAAGCTCTTTCACGAGAACGATTCAGGAAACTGCGACAACAACTCGGACTACAGCTTATGTCAATAGAGTCTATGCAGTCTTGAAGTGGACGGGAGAATTGTGAGATGCACTTCAATACCGCATTATTATTGTTACTGTTGTTGTTCAGTGTTCCGTTCTACTACTGTTTGTATTGTGTGTGGTTGTGTTTTAATACCTCTCCTCGTTGTTCGTTTCTCTAACTCGCTAAAGTAAACACTTTACTGGTTCGCTCTTAGTCGGTTGCTGTTACCGCATCAACAGAATATTCTCATCAATGGACTCATTTGTGACTCTTCACAGAAAGTGGAAGTGACGCAGCTGGTGAAAGATCTTTTTGTTGACCTACAAGTTGATTTTGCCCACGTTGCCAACATTCGAACTGTCAGCGGACAGAGAGCTGGAGTGAAATTGATTGTAGAATTGAAGGACACTGCCATTAAACAGACGATCCTGGCTAGAAAAAGAGCATTCTAACGGCGAAGTCGCCGTACTCCTCTGTCTTAATCGGTCTTACAAACCAAACGTTCGATTTCCGAACTGAATTGCGACGCCGACGCGAAAATGGCGACAGCGATCTGTTTATTGATTATCACACGCTCACTCTTCGGAGAGCTCAAACCAAGACCTTTATTTGTTAATCTTTCTGTTACTGTTTTTCTTTTATTCTTACTGATAGCGTTAGCGCTAAGTTCAGATTAGTTACAGTAGGTTAGGTATCTAGCGTCAGCTGCCTTTAATCATGAACATAAATTTGCGTAATTGTGAAGTACGTAAAAAACGTGAGAACACTTCAGCTGGCAACAGGAAACTGTGTGGCATTTATGAAAAGAAGCCGTCGACTGTGCCGTCGTGGGATGCGGTTCCGGTTGTGCAGAAACTGTTGAATGAGTCTCATGGTAGGTTGCTCACCGCCATTAGTAGATATTTTTGTCTACCTAGAGGTTAAAAAATCGTTTCCGAAATTCCTATTCGAGGGTTTGGCCTTTGCGGTGGGGCGTATGATCTGTGCCTGCTTTTTCTGTAATCTCTGAGTTTTCCGAAAGGTTCTGCAACAATAACCCCTAGGACTTATGCGTTTCATATTTCAGCAATCTTCTCGAATCTACAGCGTTTATCTGCTCACTGTGGCGGTCTGATGGACGCAAACGAGTGAGTTCTGTCTCTCACTGTGGCTCTACCGCTTTCGGTTGGTGTTTAGTTTGTTGCGTGTCAGTCGTCAGTACCAGTCGGTTGTGTGTTCGGCCAGTTTGACACTGGAAGAAAGCCAAAGTCAGGAGAATCCGGAGGAGCAGCGGTTATTGCAATTTTACACCAACGCCTCTCTAATATGGAGTCTTAGTGAACTGTTATTTATAAACCCGAAAGGTATTGTCAGTTTGTCGCTCATTTCTATACAGTCCACTTGTTTTTAGATCAAGCCGCCAGTCTGGACTTGGCCGACTGGGCTAAACTGAATTTCCGACAAGTTGACCAGTGGTCTGAGCTGGTTATGAGCAGTGGCTCCTGTCCCGAGCAACACCCGCTTTATTGGAACACTGTGAGGTTGTTGCGTTTCTGCTCACTGCGGTTACGGGCTGTTTCAGGTGTATTTGTACGTGTTGTTCGGTCGTTGCGAAGAAGCCCGTCAACTTCTGCTGCTTCATGCTCGCAGAGCCGATTCGATCTTCAGAAGCGTGGACGAGCTGCTGGCCAAAGTGCCGTTCGAATCCTTGAATAGCGACACAAATCAGTTCAGTAAATGGCAGAATGAGTGCGCGCGACGTTGGGAAGAGGGTCATTACATGGAGCAACCCGATTTGGAAGTTGTCGTGAGGGTAGGAACAACGTTTTGCACAATTATGCCAATCAAATTCTACTGTACCATTGATTTGGGCGGCTCCAGTTATTTTGGTTTTATTTTTTGGAAAACTACGCCATCTCTATTCCGGGTACTTTCTCTTTCCAGATTCTGTCCGGAGAGAAGACGGCATTAGAGGAAGCGGGTTCGAGCGGATTGCTAGAATCGTGGTACCAGGCTTTGGTGCCTATTGTGATCTACCAGTACCCCTCCGCTAAAGTCTACGATCTCCACGAATGCGTTGGTGTAAATTGCTTTTTATTCTGTAGTCCAGTCAGATTGAACATCACAATAGTCGGGGATATGGAACCGATGCCATTTAAAAGGTCAATATTTTGTAAACCTATGGACCTAAAGTTGAAAATGGAGGGTTGTCATTTTTAGCCTATGTTGCTGTTTCCCTTACTTTAAACAGTCTTAGGATGGTGCCAATTCGATATCGGTTGCAGGACGCGATGCAGGCAGTCGGCGGAAATAAAAGCAGGGTTCTCGAGTGTCTGGACCGCATTTTGCTGGCGCTGTTCGAGTTGGATGTGCTGGAAGGGTTGCACCAGTTGAGCTCGGCTTCTCCCGATTGGTGGCTAGCGGCTCATCTTTGCGATCTGCTGTACAAGGCAGGCTGCGAGGATTTGCGCCTCAAAATGTCGCCGTCGTCTAAATCTGGCCACGGAGAATTGGCCGACGAAATAGATCTCAGAGAGTATCTGCTGCTGAACTACGCCTCTGCTCTTATTGCACATGAAAGGTTCGTTTAGCTTGTCGAATATTGGATTGGTTCGACTTTAAGACACTGTTTTAGTCTGTGGCAGTTGTCGGTAGCTTATTTGGACTCGTGTGCTGTACGTGGAAGCAGAGTGTTGGAGTTGTGCTTACCAGTTCTTTCGATCGACTCGCATCACAAAGCCATCAAACTACTCAAAATCTGCCAAGATCGTTCGCTCGCCGATGCCGCCAAATCCATCTGTAAAGAGCTCACTATAGCAGCTTTGAAAGGAAACAACATGAGCACCGCCCTCACTTGGGCCTTACAATCAAAAGTGAGTTTTAGATAATAAATTAGCTTTATTTAACCGAATCAGATTAGTTTAGGACGTAGCACTGATGAGTGTTGTGGCCGAGCAAGTGTTGCTAAGACACGGCGGTCAAGGAGGGTCGGCCTTACAGGGACTTCACCTGCTGGAGCAGTTGGACAGTCTGGCTCTCAGCTCTCCCGCTCTCATTTTCTTAGGTCTTTCACTATTTTACTCTTCTTACTCATTTTTTTACTGAATCTTTTCTGCTTGACAGGCAAATATCGCGAGTTTCAACGACTAAAAAAAGAGCAGAATCAGTCACAAGCGGCAGATGTGCTGGTCAAACTGTTGGTGTCGCGAGTGGCCCCGCGGTCTTTCTGGGCTGTTCTCTTGGAGGAAACTGCGCTGTTGCTGGAGAAATCGGAAGACGAGGTTGGTTTGAATCATCTTATTGGTACTTTTTGTATGTGACCTGTGTCGAGGTTTAGTCAGTGTTCACTAGAGAAGGTCATTACCAGTTGATGGAAGTTCTGACGTCGGTACAAGTCGAGATGGATGTGGTGAAAAGCAGACAGTTTGCAGATTCAGAAGGCGACTGTCGCTTGTTTACTCAACTGCTAAACAGAGTTCGACTTCTGCTTGTCAGAAGTTTGGCTACGTGCTGATTTCATTTTCTTCTTCTCAGTTTTGCATAAACCTGTCTTACTATTCTGAGGCGATTTGACTTTGTGGTTCAGTCCAGACATGCTACTTGTTACATGCCAGATTGATTTAGAGCTGTGTGTCGTTTAGCGCAACTGTTTGCTGTCTGTAAGTGCTAGGGTAAAGAGCGAAACCAGATTGTGCTGTGGTGGGATTTTCTGTCGCAACCTTGTTACCGCTGATTGGATTTAACGTGTGTCAATTCGAGCCCTATACCGACGCTTCTCTAGGGGTTCTTTTATTTTTGGAAAACAGGTGCTCCAGAGCGTATCCTATACTATAAAATCGATGAGGTAGCCGAAAATATCGAATACATTCAGATTAAATTGGGTACGGTAGCTCAAGATTGAATTTTTGTAAGGGAGCCCTAAGGTAAGATTTTACCGCTGTACAAGCAGGGTTCGGTGCGGGACCTGGAAAATTAGGTAGGGCTTCATGGAAAAGTCAGGGAATTTGGTGTCTGGTCAATGTAAAATTGGATAGCAGTGGAAATTAGTCGTGAGATAGGTATCCGCATTCGGGTTCTCTGTGATTTTGAGATAGTGAACGTTGACACTAGTAATCTCTCACCTAAGGTTCACAATATTTGCTTCAGCATGGTTTTGTGCCGTCATTTGCGGCGAAGTTGCTGCCTACTGCGCACTATCTACACGTCGTGCATAGACCGTGAGATGATTTGACTTGGTGTTTGTTGCCTTAAAACATTAGTTTTCCAATTTTAGCTTCGATTGGGCTGTCTCCTGAACAGAAAGAAATTCAAAAAGTAGCGCATAGCTTTGCCAAAAATGAGCTGTTTCCTAAAATGCGGGAGTGGGACGAAGAGGAAACGTTTCCGGTGGACGTTTTGCGCAGAGCCGCCGATCTGGGCTTTGCAGCCATTTACTGCAGCGAAGAACACGGCGGCAGCGGCTTGAGCAGACTGGACGCGTCGATCATCTTCGAAGCAATGGCTTCTGGTTGCGTCAGCACCGTCACTTATCTCACCATTCATAAGTGAGTACTCCTCACACTCTCAGGTGGATTAGTGCTTCAATAATAAGCATGCTTCATGCTGCAGTTTTTAATTGGGTACTCAGCTAAAAACGGCTAATTTAGTTCTGCATCGGTAGAAACAAACAATTCTTCCGTTCAGCTCACCTGAACGGAAAATTTCGAACGACCATTGCGAGCCAACAAGCTGATATTTTTTGCTGCAAATTTGTCGGCCACTACAGTTTCTACAAAAGGAGCTCTAGACCGATTTACAAAATGAACGGCCAAGAATTGAGCTCACAGAAGCGTGTCAAAATTTTCCATTCAGGTGAGCTGAACGGAAGAATTGTTTGTTTCTACCGGCACTGCCTTTAAATAAACTATGGAAGGCCCAACCGCATCAACATTATAAACCGGATCGGATGCCGATATCCGGTCGGGCCCTTAAAATTTAAAAAAATTCAGTGACTGAATATTGTTCTAAAGGGCTGAAAATGGTTTTGTTTGGGGTCTGAGCGTCTGGTGCAGCAGACCACATGTGCAAACATTTGAATCTGGATCAGTTTCAACTTTTAGTATGTGTGCCTGGATGATCGATACATTTGGCACAGAGGAACAAAAGGAAAAATGGGTGCCTAAATTTGCGAATATGGACGTGTTGTCCAGTTATTGTCTGACGGAGCCAGGCAGCGGGTCTGATGCTGCTTCATTGCAAACAACAGCTAAAAGAGACGGCGATCACTACATCGTTAACGGATCAAAGGTTTTAGACACTTGCGTACTTCTCGATTTTTTCCTCGCTACTTCAGTGTTTCATCAGTGGCGCAGGTGTGTCTAATATTTATTTTGTGATGTGTCGAACTGGGGAGGCTGGACCGAAGGGAATCAGTTGCTTGATGATTCCTGACGACACTCCTGGCTTTTCTTGGGGCAAGAAAGAGAAGAAGGTACCCAGTTTTCTTGTCTTTAATCGTTGGTTGTTTCTACGTTTGGGCTGATTTCATAGTTGGGATGGAACACACAGCCGACGCGAATCATCACCTTTGAAGACGCTCCGGTACCGGTCTCTCATAGATTGGGTGACGAGGGTTTCGGCTTCAACATAGCTATGGCCGGTCTGAATGGAGGCAGAATCAACATTGGTACTGCGTAATCCATTTTGCCCATATATGCCGTCAGCGATTTGTGATTAGAATTCTGCATTATGGTATCGGTTCACCATTACTGATTGTAGATGTTGTACCATGATAACGATCAGAAGTGATACTGCAGGCGACAAGCGCAAAGGGGTGTTGATCTACCCCTGCTGCTAATCCTAGCTTTAATATCAATCAAAAATTTTAGGCTCATGTTCGCTGGGTGCCGCTCAGGCCAGTCTTGAAATGGCCAGAGATCATCTAAAGGTGCGAAAGCAATTTGGCAAGGCGCTCGCTGACTTTCAGGTAGAGTTTGAACGACAGCCGATCATTAATTCCGTATTCACTATGTTTCAGTGGAATCAATTCAAACTAGCCGAAATGGCCACTAAAGTGGTCGCTTCTCGTTTGCTCATCAGACAAGCCGCTGTTGCAATGCAAGAAAAATCGCCGCAAACCGTATCCTTGTGCAGCATGGCTAAACTGTATGCCACCGATTCTTGTTTCGAGGTAGTTCTGTTAATTTAGTTGCTTTTGTTATTTCTTCTCATACAGGTGGTCAACCAAGCTCTACAGATGTACGGAGGCTACGGCTTTCTCAAAGATTATCCTCTTCAGCAGTATTTGCGAGACATTCGAGTACATCAGATACTGGAGGGTAAAAAGATTTCTAATTTTGTTATTATACATACAGTCGCACTTTGTAGGTACTAACGAGATCATGCGCATGTTGGTGTCACGCGACGTGCTCCATGACTGACACTGACTTAGTCTTATTGTAGCTCAGGCATATCAAAAGTCTTCCAGCTTTTCCAAGTTCCGGTGGATTGTCTTAGTGCCACAATATTCCATGACAGTATTGCCTTTACTGTTTGTCTGGCAGGGTTGTACGCGATAGTCCGGTTGCTCAAGTTTAAGTTATAAGTTTGCTCAATAATGCTGTGTTAGTGTGGCTGGGTGTTTGAAGCTTTATACAACGGTGTTAGTTGCTCGTTTATAAAGTCACAAGATGCTCTCGTACACTTCAGGTGGTTTGTTATCGAAAATAGTCTCGTATTCTGCGTGACTGCAGCTCTCTTCCGGTTCCGTTTTCGTCTCTTTACGCAGTTGCATTTGCAGAGTTTTCAAGTCGACCATTGCATACGGTCGAATGGGCGGCGCCGATTTGCCGCGTCGGCTCGGTAAAACGTGGACGTCGGGTTCTTTGCGCTGGTTTTTGTCGCACTGCGTCAACCTTCTGGCGGTGTTTGAGCGGTGGACGCGGTCGCAACTGTTCAGGTGTTCCGGCGCAAACGACCAGTGAGCTGTTTCCACCGGGTCCTGCCAAACAAGAACCGTTACTCAGTTTCACTAATGATCACTTTGTAGAAAGCAAACACCTACCTTGTAAACTTGCTCCTGTTGTGGCAATAGAACGCACGTAAGGGTTTCTGTATTTCGTTGATCCTGGACCAATGGCACTCTTGGTAGAGTCTAAAAAGAATAATAAATCTGTCGAACTAATCTTGAATTGGGAATGCGGTCCTACCTGATTAAAAGCCAGCCAAAAGGCTCGCAGTCGAATCTGTCTAATAGATGCAGGAAGACAAGTGAGTTGGTTGGCACGCAGGTCTAGAACTTGCAGGCAACTCAGCAGTCCAATCGAATCAGGCAGAGTGCTGATGCTGTTGTAGCTGCAGGAGAGCAGGCGCAAGCTGCCACACAGTCCCAGCTGATATGGCAATGCACTCAGACAGTTGTTGTCCATCAGCAGTGTATGTAGCTTTTTTAAAACACCAATCGTCGGAGGGATATCGACTAGGTCGTTGCACCGGATAGAAAGCTCCGTTAAATGGCTGAGTCTAAAAAATGTACCACCTAATTATCATACTGTTGTTTTCAAATGAATTTTCAGAATGTGTATGTGTATGTATATACACATTCAGTGGCAAATGTGTACGGTAATTGTGTATACACACTCAGAAAAAGTATTTTTGTGTATTTATGTGTACGTGTATAATGAAAACGCAAATTTTTGGCCAGATTTGCAGCAAAAATACTAGAAAAATCAAAGCTCTCATAGTCCACCATTTGAAAACTTTCAGGCTTTATGAGCTTATCTACTCCCTATTAATACAGCAAAAACATCTCAATCTTCGAATTCTGTTGCATATTTTATCGATTTTTACCGATCACACATACACAAAAATACACATTTTGAGTACTGCTTGTTTACGGTAATGTGTATGTATTGAAGAGGGAAACACGTTTACCAGTGAGATAGACACAACAATGAACAAAGGAATGCAAAGGCTAAATATAAATATCTTTCATCACTCCCCCTCAGACGAACGTCGTTCCATGGGCACATCCGAGCCTGACGGTCGTCTGGAGTCATGAACGGTAGGAGAGCGAGAATCAGGAGAGCTTTGATCGAAGGGAGAACCAATAACGTTGACAGCACAGTCGGTCCGGCCAAAGGGATCCGCAGCGATGTTGAAACGAACTGCTTCACCGGGGCACAACTGAGGAGCCGACTGAGAGGGGTGAGGAGAAATGACCGCAGAGGCATGGACAAAGTAGTCTTGATTGTTGTCGAAGCGCGTCACAAAACCGTAGCCATAGGCAGGATTGAACCATCTGACCGCGCCCAACACCGGAGAGACGGAAGAAACGATTGGAGAGCGGCGATGATCAGTGAACTGTGAACTTGGGCTGGGAGGACGCGGTGATTTGTATACAAGGCGACGAACAACCGGTTGAACTGGAGACACAGGGGTTGACTTGGCAGACACTGGCTGAGAATGGCAGGCGTTGGCAAGGTGACCGGGGCGTCCACATTTGAAGCAGACAGGAGGGGCTGAGCGTTGTCTGGGGGCTTTGAGTCCGGTGTCCAATGAGTCTTGAGAACCGGAACCATTTTGCCCGGAGAGCGTGAGAGAACTGTTGGCCAGGAGGTTCGGCAGTAGTAGGAGCAGAGGGTAGATGAACGGGAAGAGCACCTGGGAGGTTGAGTTGACTGACGGAAAAGTGTACGGACGAGTGAGAAGAAGAGCGGGAAGGATCCGGAGAGGTGTGGTCGGATTTGGGAGATGTCTTGCGGCGAGTGACAGCAGTTTTCTTTGTTCGAGGCATGGTAGGCTGTAGACGGTAGTAGTGGTAGTGGTAGTGGTAGTGGTAGGAGTCGGAGAACGGTAGTAGTAGCAGAGGTCGTAGACTGTGGGTGCACAACACAACAAAACAATGGTCTCGGCACCAAATGAAGAGGGAAACACGTTTACCAGTGAGATAGACACAACAATGAACAAAGGAATGCAAAGGCTAAATATAAATATCTTTCAGTATATACACAAACAACAGTAATTGTCACTGTAAACCCATTTCAGATCCAGTGGCTTTAGCATGAATTTGGATAAAAGCAGAGTGAAAGCTATACATTCAGAAAATCCAATGCCAATCAACTACCAAGTGGCACGTTGAAGTTTGAAAACGGCGTTTAGCATAGTACAAACTTCGACGGGCCAAGTGCCCCAGCGAAGTTTGAAAATTGCAAACCTAAGCTAAACTAGAAATAAGCTTCTCTAAACAAGCGTATGTACGTATACAGTACGTACGTACGTAGAAAATAAACAAACTGTACCTTCCTATGGACTCTGGCAGATACCGTAGTCTGTTGGAGTCAAGTGACAGGCATTCTAACGAGGCCAAATGACCGACTGTTTCAGGCAAGCAATGAAGCTGGTTATCGGACAAGTCGAGATCGACCAGCTGGTCGAGAAATTCGAAGCCATCCGGAAGTGCGCGCAAGAAATTTCCGTTCAAGTACAAATTCTGCAAACTGCTCAAATCCCCGATTGCCTACAAATCGCATGCTAGCGGTATTTTAGCAGCAGCTAGCGTTTCATACTTCCGGCAACTCTCTGACTTCGTTCCAGGACAAGTTGAGATAGCTGAGAGCCGCCAAATTACCCAGACTGTCCGGTAGGAAGCTCAAATTGTTTCGTTCCAAATCCAGCACCCTCAGTCTATGCAGAGAAGTAACTGCTTGGGGAAAGGCGCTCAGTTTGTTGTTGCGCGCTTCCAGCACGCGAAGACTGACCAATGTGCCGATCGCCGGAGGTAATACTGCTAGGGTGCAGCCGTTAAGTTTCAGCTCGGTCAGACTTTGAAGCTGCGAGATTGTGGGCGAAAGCGAACTAAAAGTCCAACTCTGAGCGCAAATTAATACGTAGAATGTACGGTATTGTACGCACTTGCTGAGAGGATTCAAGCTGAGATTCAGTGTTCTGAGTCGCTTGCAGTACTTGAGAGACTCCGGCAAGTCTGCCAGATCTGTTTAAAAATATTACAATGTAAAGCTTGGAAATACAGACGATTCCCGGCCCCGGCCCGGATTTCCCACCACTCGCCAAACTGCCACTTTTAAACTTGTTTTCTCAAGCCGGACCTAAGCCCAAGCTTGAAAGCAGGGCTTAATGTTATTTGTAGTTAAGGTAGTCGGCGAATGGAGGGATGGACCTACTCCCCGTAGAGACGAGTGTACACACCATTTCTGTCCAAATGTAATTGCTCCAACCAGAGCAAGACCGCAATCGTGGGAGACACTTCTCTGAGTCTGTTGTCAGTTAGAATCAGGTTTCTTAGATATTCACATGAGTAGACTTCCTAAATATCTTTCAATTCTCCAAGGAATGGCCATAAGATTGGGCTTGCCTGAGGTACAGAATTTAGTCGAGAGTTACTCAGATCAAGTTCTTCTTCAAATGCCTCGCAAATGCCATTAGTAGCTTCTGTTTTGTCGCCATTTTTCTTGGACCGTTTGCCAGTGGCCTTTCTAAGTCTGGACAGCAGACTTTTCATACCTCGTCTGTTACTTGCCATTACTCATTGTTGTTGTTGAAAAATTCTAGGTCCATTACACATCGTCTGACGGCGGCCAAACAGGTATCGTTAATATTGATCGACGTTGGCAGCAGTTTTTCCTATTCTATAAAAAGCAGAACCATAAAAGACCAGATATAACTGGCAACACCGGCCAAAGGGCGAACACCGCCTTCATCACATTGGCACAAAAGCATCTGCGCAGAGCGAATAAAGCTTTACTTGTCCTTGCGCAGCGTAGCACCCAAATACAAATTCAGACGTGACAACAAAATAAATATTGACAGCGATGATGAAGCCTCAAAAGCTAATGTAGTACGCTATTTGAGTTGCACTCGTGCCCGTCACCTACAACAATTTTGAGCTTGGCAATCCTATCAAAGTGAATCAAACTGCATAATGACAGCGTTTCAGTAAATGTACGGAGCACATCTTTCCAACAAAGTGGGGCTAGTCTCTTGATTTCAGGCGTTTAAAGGAGAACATACAGTACGCATACAACTACAGAATTCTGTGCTCGTAACAAACTACAAAATACCAAACGCGCAGGTTCCACTATAAGCGATGGATCTGCACAGCTTAAATTTAGCGAAACAATTCAAAATACAGTGCATGGTAATAAATGACTATTCAACCTACCGGCCAACTGTATTCATTAAATTACTCTAAAAAAAAGGCGCTGTCCAGAACTTCCTAGGGAAGGTAGCACCGAGCGCCACATGAAAACACAGTACTGTATAGTAGAAGCGGTCTCGCTCTTACCTGGCCTACAACATATACGTACGTGTAAAACGTCACACAGAAAGCTCCACCACCAGAAAGAGCCGTAATAGCTTTTATCGTAGACCATATTACATTAGAGTAGCAGCAGAAGCGGATGGGAAATCTGAATCTGTGAATATTTGGTTTTTGGTTTAGAATTCAACAAGAACACACAAAAGAAACGAACGTATAGCATACATAGAATTAGTGGTAGCGCAAGCGAAAGCCAAGGCAACGAGAACGAACGGACAGCTAGTATTCAGCACGGACACCGACACACATCGAGATGGCTCTAGTCACAACCTACACGCCTTTAAAACAACAACAATTATAGTGATAAAGTAACATCAGAAGGGCAGGTGAACAACAACGAATGAATGGAACGCATCGATCTTGTCTCATCACTCCCTAAACAGCGCCGTCGCGGCAATACCGGTAAATGCAGGTGGTGAGAGAGAGAGAGATATGGAAGGCGGAGTCACTGGTTGATTGGCAGCTGCTCGACAACTCCACCCCACCTCAGGCGGTAACTTCCCGTCCTCCACTCTATTCGCGAATTTAAAAGCGCACGAATGAATGTCGGCAGAGCTGACAGTTCACGGTACATCCAACTGACCACGTACTCGAATTTGCCAAATGGAAGCGATCCACCCTGAACAAACACACTCTTCTCCTCTGCCGTCCTGCTACTCCTGATACTACGATTTGCTAGCCGTCCAACTATGGTTGGTACCAGATGTCCCAGGGCGTGAGTTTTCAGGTAAGCCGTTTACAAAAAAGTGCCCTCAAATCTCCACGATGACAAGGGTTGGATTTGCCGGTTTAAAGCATGAATTATATGTTCCCACGAGGAAGGCCATTTGGCACGGCGGACCAGTTTTAGAAAAGCAGAACTAATGGCTTGGGGGCAAGGCAAGGATGACTCAGTGAGATGAGACGGCGTTACCTGAACGATGTAGAGAATGACATAGTCGAGCAGCATCCAAATAAGGACATGCACCAGGAAGAAGACGAGGGAATTCCAGTCGAACAACAGGTTGGCAGCCCAGGATGCCAGAACGCCCAACAACATACAGTCTTGCAGCGGCTCGAGCACTATTGTGTGAGGCAACATCGCTATTCGAAGCTTCGCCCATCTAAACAATCAGAACTGATCGATCGCAGTAGTTTGTTTGCCGAACTATCCGGACAGGTGTTTTACACTGCTATAGCCATTCTTCCACAATTCAGACAGAAATCCGGTTATGCAGGCAGACAGGCCGGCCCCCAAGCGGATGACTTTTTCAGTTGGTGGCCGGCTGTCGCTCGCTAGTCACTCTGTATCTAATAGGCCGTCCCGACAGCTGAACTCTCACCGGGTGGGTGTCGGTTGGCGGCATGAATATACAGGTTTGTTCGATCGGGCAAAGTGGGACACCGTCAACCGAATGCGTCCGAGCTGTGTCGGTTATCGATCAGCTCGGCTAGCCTAGACACCTTTCCAACACAAAATCACCTCCTAAGTACCTGCATAAGCGGTCGTGGAACTTGCCCAACTCGCAGTAGCCACTGTTCTGCCAGCCAGGCTGAGCTGCCACCGCACAACGCCAACCCCTAAAACTAATTGCAATCAGCAAAGAGATTATTAGAGGCAAATCGGGGCGTCTCGCCTTGCCACCAGCGCTTGAGCAATGAAGTAATCTTCGGCCAGATACAGGCCAAAAGCTTGCAGGCCTCCCACCGCCTCCAGCTCCGACTTGCGAATCAGAGAAGACATCCCGGTCGAACAGACGATGCCCACCAGATCTGCGCTCATGTACAGCCGACAATGACTGGTGCCGAAATAGACCTGCAACCAACTCCTACACTCTTCTTCCTCACTTTAACATAGCATTTGTGTTCGCACACAACAGGTCATCCGCCCCCAAGAGGACAGGCAATTTGTAGGAAATCAGCCAAACCTCAAAAATCGGGTTCGGCACGTTATGCAGACAAAGGGGAGGGGCTGAATGTGGTTGACCCCGATAAGGCTCTGATCTACCCCTTCGGGTGGCCGCAACCTCCACAGGAATTTTATATTAAAAATTATGCCTAGATTAAGTGTAAATATGCTCAGAATAGGTTAACAGCCTATTTTAGCGAAAAATAAGCCTACGAACCATGATTTGAGTAAAAAAGTCGGATTTTTTTGCTTACATCCCCTCAACCTCGTCAGCTGTCGCTACCCTCCTTAGGATTTGAAAATTTAGTCCATCCCCAGTCGAAATGCTAGCCCATGTCTGGCCTTAAGCAAGTATTATCAAAAATATGCTACAAGCATTCAAAAGAAGTAGTGTCCTAGTACAGCTGCCGCTAAGTTCCTGACTGTAGTACATTCTGGTTGTTGATGTTGGCTCTTTTAACAAAAGTAGGTAGGGCAATTTTTAAAGCAATAAGCAGGTTGCAAGCGCACTTTTTCAACAGTGGCCGCGAAGCCTTGTCGGTCGCAGGTGAAGGGCATTTGCGTAACGACGCCCACGTTCTCAGTCAGAGCGCCAACCATGTCAGTCAGAGTGTCTTCTCTCACTGCAACCAAGAAGATAGTCAATAAGAAGTTGAAGAAAGAAAAAAGTCACTTCTCATGCCGGAGTCGGAAATCATGATCACACCGTACTTGGACTTTCTGTATCCGGGCATTAGATTATTAATTTTGGGATTGACCCCCACGTTCTCGCCGCCTAGAACAAGCAACAGCATAAAAAAAAGATCATCCATTATTCGACAATCGTCTGTTCGTGAATAATTAATGAAGGTGGTTGGCCAGTCGGTTGGCAGAAAAACAGCACGCACGTAGCAACCACTTACCACAGCAAATCGTTGCGTCTACATTAGGATATTTCTTAATGAGTGTCTGCACCAATAATAAAGCAGGATCCTCTTCCGTATGTACACAGAACAAAATTTCATACTGAAAAACCCAACCAACTTAGCAACGTCACTTACGCTACTAGGTAGACTCACCATAGGATACTTTAGAGTGAAATAGGATTCTAAATTAATAAACAAATTTGGATCGACGCCAACTAAGGGTTTTAGTATTGAAACTCCCGGCAGCGGCGTCTCCGGGCTCGAATTGCTAGCTTTCCGTCGATAAAACTTGAATTTTCTGAAAATAAACCATCAATAGCATCGGACAGTATTTTAGAGGCATTGAAAATACAGTATAGATAAAAAAAATGTCCCATCGCTTTTTCGGCCTTCACTCAAACGTTTCGTTCTCAGTCAATTCTTTACCGATTTGGCTCAAATTTTCAGCAAAAATTAACAACATGGTTGGCTAAATATTCTGCAAGTTTAGTGCCAAAATTCCGACTCATACTGGTTTTATGACCCGAAAACTAGGAATGAGGGTGGTCCACGCAAATTTATATTTTTTCGGTAATACAAGGAGTACAGTCCTGAAACTTGCAGGAATGATTGGTGTTGCTACTGGGCATAACATACTAAGCGGGCAGCCCTGTAGCTCAAAGTGCACTAAAATGGGGGAATTTCAAAAACATGAGTGAAAATCCCATAGTTAAGAAATCTGCACCTTCTAGAATCAAAGCACTGAATCTGTTGTTAATCAACATAGATTGTAGCAGGAAGTTCGATAAATAAATGAACCTGATATTTAAGCTCTGTTCCACACCATAGTAACCATCCCTGCAGCGTTTTTTGAAAATTGAAAATCTTTAGAATCGTCATTTTGCCGGTTTTACGAAGAAAAGTCATATTTCGTCATGTTTTTGAAATTCCCCCATTTTAGTGCCCTTTGAGCTACAGGGCTGCCCGCTTAGTATGTTATGCCCAATAGCAACACCAACCATTCCTGCAAGTTTCAGGCCTGTACTCCTTGTATTCCCGAAAAAAATTAAATTTGCGTGGACCACCCTCATTCCTAGTTTTCGGGTCATAAAACCAGTATGAGTCGGAATTTTGGAACCACACTTGCAGAATATTTAGCCAACCATGTTGTTAATTTTTGCTGAAAATTTGAGCCAAATCGGTAAAGAAGTGACTGAGAACGAAACGTTTGAGTGAAGGCCGAAAAAGCGATGGGACATTTTTTTTATCTATACTGTATAAGGCGCCTCTTAAGAATACGGATTAGTACAGTCATGCACTTGATATAGGTATTGTACCGTTAAAATGATAGAGTACCATGATGACACGGTTGGTGCCGGTTAAGGGGACAGTAGCAAGTCATGGAATAGAAAGAAAGTCAACAGAATGTCAGCAGACTTTTTGCAGTCAACCTTGCATAGGTAAAGGTAATTTCAAGTTATATGCTTGGAGGTGGTGGGGTGGTTTTGGGGGTCAAGCCCAAATTGGAGAGTGGGCGGGGTTGCCCGCGGAATCCCACAGGGTTCGTGCTGCTTTTTCAGAGTAAAATTCGCTGACTTTCCCTGACCAAAGTCCAAATTCTCCGACCAACCAGAGTGATTAAATTCTAACCAGAATGAGAAAATTTTGAAAAATTGGCTCTGAAAAACGCATTTTAACGGTATTCTGAAGGTAAAATTTCAACTTGCACCGGACACCAAATTCCCTGACTTTTCCCAGATTCCATAATTTTTTTAAAAATTATGTGACTTTTCCATGACTCCCTGACTTTTCAGGTCCCGCACGAACCCTGCCCCCAGACCCGTGCATGGCTACATGGAAGTTGTCGGCCGCCCGACTTCTCCGGCTTGAAGTGCCCGCCTATTATTTCCGGCAACAAAAGAAAGAAATACAAACCACAGTGCCGAAATGTAACCCAAGTACCGGTACCACAATGATACGAAGCATTAATGATACCAATACCATATAAGTTAGATTAAAGCAGTAAAGTACCTGACTATACTAAAGCGCGAAAAAAGAAGCGGTAACGATAATTGAAGACTTACGAATAAACAATGCCTAACAGGTGAAGCGCCCATATGCCAGCCCAGAAGGCGAGCACAGCCAGTGCCAAGACCAGCAATAGCACCTCTGCTTGTAGATACAACAGCAGATCTTGCATTGACATCTGCCATCTGACTGACACCGATCATACAACTGCCTGTCCTGTTGCTGCCGTCACACAACCCTGCAGTGACTCACACAAACACAGTTGACGGTTGATAAGCCGGCGATAGAACAAAGAACGCCACAAACTATGCCAGCTACTCGGCAGCTCGGCGTGCCTAGCATAGATAACGCTCAAACGAGTGCTTACGACAACTGAGTAAACAGCTGTAAACAGCAGTAGCGGCCCACTACAACACACGACGGTCGGTCGTAATTGAAACTAGCTCTAAAGAGGCGTCTCTCCGCGCAACATAAATGAATCAGAAGCATGGGCAAGACCAATAATAAGCGGGTGGGCGAATGATAAATCAGTCAAGGTATGACACTCAGCTACCAAACGCGCATTGTGTAGGGGGAAAACTAATTTCAGTGAAATTTGCAATGTTCGCCGAAAGTTCAATCGACGAACTCTGTTCACCAAAATATTTCTCGGCCGAATGCGCCATTGAAACGAAAAGAGAGAAACTGTTGCCACAACATGAAAGAATCAATTCTTAGAAGACCTGAAAGACAGTTTTACAGCAGAATATTAGTAGTTATGTTGACTGAAATGCAAACCAAATGACAGCAAATTTGCCCAAAAATGTTTGGCAAAAAGTTAGGTTTTCCCAATCTGATGTTTGGTCAGCATACCACGGCAAATCTGATCAGAAGTCCACATGAACTGGACGGACACAACCTACTCTATGAACGTCTATCCAGTTGCAGATCCGCAAAGGAAACTGCGCTGAAATGGACTAAGAAGCGTCTTGTATTGTGAGAAACGTGGAAAAAAATGCGCATTTATGAATGAGAAAGTGGACGGCGGGCTCACCGAGCCATAGTAAGCAACAACAACCTGTACTGCTACTCTAACACGTAAAAACTAGTAGGGTAGGCCGGGGTAATTCGGCACAGGGGGGAATTCGGCACAAAATTTTTTATTGGATAATTGCGTTCGAACGAATGCAGCTAGATGAACGGTTAATGCAGTTATGTAATGCGTATTGTGTGCTGATATAATGTATAAAATATTAACTCTATCTGCTTAATCAATCGTGAGCTACAGGTCATTGTTTGACACCAACTAAAAAAATCCGATTTTTGAAGCTGAATAAACCTAAAACTACATTAGCTCGGACGGATTAAAAATCTGCAATTAGGTTGGTTTCCTTCAAATATTTTTCCCTGAAAATTTCACTAAAATCGGTGCAGTAGTTTTTGAGAACCGACGACCCGCTTTCGGGGGCAAAATGGCACAAGTAGACACGCAGGTTTTCGCATCATTTTGGAATGGAAAAGCTGTTGATTACGGTAGTTGAAGTCAGTTTTCCCGCAAAAAAATCGGTTTTTTTCAAAACATTCGTTCAAAAACGGTTATTTTTGCTTAGTTTATGTATTTTAAGCATCACCATGCTGATTTACACAGTAACCAGTTATTTTACGTTAATTAATTAACTAATTAATAATTTTAATTAATTAATCAAAAATTGTTAATCAACTGCAAATTGCTTATTTTCTTGGTGCGTTAGCCTTTAGCAGTGTTAATAGAATGAAAACATTGACATTTTTTACACGGAGGCCCGATTTAGCATATGTTTGTGTGTATGCAAATTATGCATTTATTCAACCACTGTTACACATACAAAGTAGGTTTTCTGCTTGAAGCAAAAGCTAGAAACCTTCAAACAAGAGCTCCATGAAAGTATAACGCTAGAACTCTGCCTTTTTCGATTGCCAAGTAGAAAAAACCAACTTATTTGGGGATCATATTATCTCAACGTTTAGAAAGCTGTAAAAGCCACTACAACTGTACAATGCTGGCAAAAATTGTACTACAGACTCAGATGAAGTGGCTGTAATCGTGACATTCCTTAAGATGGGGCTGTTAGGCTTCAAAACCAAATTTTCCGCGTTGTGCCGAATTGCCCCACCGGTGGGGTAATTCGGCACATGAATAAAATCGAAAAGGAATCGCTCGCCATTCGTTGTAGAATGGTCGGAATGGCTTCAAACCTTTTGCACAGTGTAACTAGGAAAAATTGAAAAATTCCGGACCGAAAATCAGGTTACTGCTGCTAAGTTGGGCCGAGATATTTTTGAAAAACTGAAAATGGTGTGCCGAATTACCCCGGCTTACCCTACAGTATAGGGTACGCACGGGAGGGTCTGCGTTCCAAATATAAAAGTACCCCTAGACACGCATGGGGTGCTTTGACCAGACAAATTATGGATTTGGTCGGCCACTCAGGCACCTTAGAGATTGTTAGCTTTTGTCAATCAGGTAACATGGGGAAAATCGGGACACGGCGTAACCTTGACCGGAACACGAATTATTAATATCCGGGTTAAGGAGATCTCAGATCTGGAATAAGTAATAAACAAACAAGGAGAGATGATGACTCGACTGTAGCGGAAAATTAATGATACAGCACAGCGAATTACCGGCCCAATCCCTAGTAGTTAGCACATAAAAATAACCGGATTTTGGTACATAACGTTCCAATCTTCAGTCGATTTTTTGGCCAATAACGCATGCGGGGAAAGGACGAGAACGAAAGCACAGCAGAAAGAAAAAAAACATAAAATCAAATCATGTCATTTCATTATTTTTTAATCCTTAGGGCACCTGTAGTTGCCACAGTTCAAACTTGATGCAAGTGGTCACGTAGATATGAAATTTGCTATCGATTAAGCACGCATACATAAGAACTGGCGTCCAAACCCTAAGGACTACGGCCGGTCGTGTCGTCGTTTCTTCTACGAAAATGAATGTAGATAAGAAACACTAATCCACGCAAGGTGTACTCTTTTCAGTTTCCAGTCAAATTGTTTATTTAGGTCATCACCTCTAGTCGCCAAAGAGCTACCTGTTAGACCTACGCCTAAGTCTGAACCTAACCCCAACCATAAACTTGAGCATAAGCCTTGGAGATCAAACCTTCCTGACTAAACACTGGTGATTCCGGACTGGGGGCTTTCTGACGTAATTCGGAAACACTATAATAGGTGTAAGTAGTTGCATTCACCCCACTAGGAAAATCGTCTTCACATTTATTTAAAACTAGTTTCCCTAAGCTTAACTCATTAACACAGAAGGCCCAGGCAAAGCTTGCTTGGTGACACATCTGCTGGTGAGAGTTAAGCCTGAACCTAAGGCAAACCTAACCTTGAAACCGAGGCTTAAGGCAGGCTGAGGAGTAGGAACAGACCTCCACCATTACTGGATTATAGAAACCCTACCAGGAGGCAAATCGCCTTTATCTTCCTTCCCCAAACCTTAAACTTGGGCTTAAAATCAAGGTTGGTCGGCGAGCGAGGGAGGCTTTTCCTACTACACTGCTGAGTGGACTTGTTGTAACATCTGCTGATTCAAAAACCGGAAATCACGCTCTAAGAAGCCAAATAAGTGGTTACGTCCTCATACATATATGTATCCTGATAAAACTATGCTTAACCGTTGGTACGAACGCAAAATGACTAATAGTTCACGAATACAAAAGGCTCGATAAGTAGGATTTGAAGAGCAAGGCCAAAAGGACGAACAGATCCAAGATAGGATTAAAGAATTTACTGAATACAAATCACAAACCCAGAGAGCGACAAGAATTTATTATTACTGACACTTACAAGAAGATCTAGATCAAACACATATCTTCTTTACAGATTCAAAACTGCGAACGCGTGACCACTGCTCTCCGTCTTCTTGGCAGTCATGGCCTTCTCACTTCTATCCATAATTTTCTCCATTTCCTCATCGGAGAGAGCGGTGCCCTCGAGCGCCAACGAGTAGTCGTGCGACTGCAGCATCGTTCTGATCTCCTCAACCCCAAGGTTGCTCCTGTCCTCCTCCTTCATCGAGAATCGGCCTAAACCACTGACTAACTCGTGAGTGACTACAGCGCATACATGTAACAGGGGGTTAAACCAGTCCCCCCGGATGGGGACTCCAAGACGATATTTCCGACCCCCTCCGATTTTTCTGGCAAGTAATTTTTCGAGCAAATTTTTGCGATTTTTTGCATTTCAGATAGAAATTTCCAGTAAAACAGCACTTTTTAGCTGTGGGCGTTGTTTTCCTGCCTTGGCAGTTTTACGTCCGGGTTCAGGTTTTCCTGAATAAACGTTTACATACATAGCTGTATCTGAGCCCAAATTAGCGATTTTTGACGATTTTTACAATTTTCTATACTGTATTAAAATTCTTGCAAAAAATTCGTGAGGGGGTAGCAGCCGCTGTAGGTCAGAGCCTCAGTCCCCTCTGCTCTGTCCATGTCCCCACCCGACCACTAGCACCGCCCTAACCTTAGGAAAACAAATCTAAAACGGTTCGCTTTAAGCCACCTGAAGTAATAACAGTCTTTTCGAGAGATCGCTTTCGTTGCGCGCGTTCAACCATTTTCTGGTCAACCGTGCCGCGCGTGACTAACCGGTATACGATGACGGGTTTGGTCTGGCCAATTCGGTGGCATCTGTCTTGAGCTTGTAGGTCGCTCTGAGGGTTCTTTAACGGCAACTCTACGTCAACTGTCGGTTACTGTAGAAAATACGCTCACTCACCCAATCGCTGTCGAAGATAATCACCGTGTCGGCAGCCGTCAAGTTGACTCCGAGGCCGCCGGCGCGAGTGCTCACCAACATGATGAACACGGCCGGGTCGTCGTTGAACGAATCGATCTGAAAAAGTCTGCTAAACGCTAAAGCCTCCAAAACCAAAGTCCTCACCTCCTGCTCGCGAGTTTCGAGAGACATTGCGCCATCAAGACGAGCCACTTTGAAGTTGCGGTAATGTTCGCAGTAGTCGTGAATGACGTTGATCAACACCACGTACTGGGAAAATATCAGCACCTAAGTTTCGCTCACTTATTTTTCAACGAAACGCGATATAGGTGCAGTGCAACCTTGTGTCCGCGCTCGTGCAGAGCCAACAACAAGCGGTCCAGCAAGGCCATTTTGCCGGAATCTTTGAGAGTTCGGTGGTCCACTACGTAATCTCCGTTCTCATCCATCGGAGCGTCAATGGTGTGGGGGTGATTGACCACAAAGCGCAGCGTGGTCAGCAGAGATTTCAGTGGGTTGGTGTTAGTGAAACTCTTGCTGTTCTTGCTCTCGCTGTAAGCTATCGTTTTTACTTTCTGCAGCATTTGTCGCCGACAGAACAACTTGAAGCAAACAAAACTGTGGTAGGGTGAACAAAATACAGGGTGTCCCAAAAATGGCAACATTTATTTTTGTTGCCATTTTCGCAATTTTGACCAAATTGTTTGAAATTTGAAACATAAGTGCCAAAAAAGTGGAAATTTTAGGTGTTAAAATTTGGTGCATTAGGATTGACCCAGTCCTGAGAAATTCAACAATATATACAATTGAGAAATTTCAATTAAATGTAGAAACAGCATCAAAAATGCAAACTTTTCTTTTTGCTGTATCTTCTTTAATTTTGGTCGGAATTGGATGGAATTTTGAATATATGCGCAGTTGATTTGTAGATCAAAAGTTGGCGCATGAACCCAGCCCAGCTCTTGGCATAAAAAATCCCGATCACAAAACAACGACAACATTGATTTTCGCGTTCCTTAGCTGTAATGAAGCTCCTGTAAGCGTAATTCAGTCTGTCACCCCAAACATGCTAAGAAATGTTTATGATGCTTATGGGAAACGGTTGCATCAGTGTATTAACTCAAACGGAGGTCATCTGGATGGTGTTCATATTCCTTAGTTCTCAGAGTTTGCACGTTCTTCATTTTGCTGCAGTAAAAACGCTGATTTTCTTTAGTTTCCAATTACCAGCGATATGGACTGAGCCAGAACTTATGACCTACAAAATATCTGCGCATATATTCAAAATTTCATCCAATTCCGACAAAAATTAAAGATACAGCAAAAAGAAAAGTTTCCGTTTTTGATGCTGTTTCTACATTTAATTGAAATTTCTCAATTTTATACATTGTTGAATTTCTCAGGATTGGCGGGTCACTCCTGATGCACCAAACTTTAACACATAAAATTCCCACTTTTTGGCACTTATGTTTTAAATTTCAGACAATTTGGTCAAAATTTGCGAAAATGGCAGCAAAAAGAAATGTTGTCATATTTTTGGGACACCCTGTACCATTCCCAGACAATTCTTTCAATTTCGAGCCTTCAATCTGACACTCTGGCAGCGGCAGGCGATCAGACAGCGAATACAAGAAGAGATGAAGAAAATGCTGCACTAATTTGTCAGCTAACCTGTTGAGTAGAGCTGCCGATCGTTGATTGCAAATCTGCTGCCAGGCCGCCTGTGCATCGTAGAAGTTAAGAGAGGCGTCGCTTTCGTCGAAGTACCTACTGTACGTAGCGCCGTTGCGTTTTCTTTTACCCTCCACAATCAGATTTTCGTTGTCCTAAACTGCAGAGCTGCCGGAACAAGAAACAAGGTAGCAGTGTTTGTTTTCGACTGACAGTTCCAGTAGTATAGTAGAGATGTATGACTGATTAGCAAAAGCTTACAAATTTTCCTTTTCCGAATCGTTCGAAGATAGTGCCGTCAATGGTCTGCCGGTACAGCTCGGCCTGTAAAGCAGACATTGGCGCGTACAATAGAATTTCCTTTTTCGGAGGTAGCATTAGTTCAACGTCTTTCTTCTCACGGCGCAGCATGAACGCATCTGCAAACGTTCTACGCGTCAGAATTGGTTTTCTACTCTACAGCCTATACCACAAACACTGTTCGCAGCACGAAAAGGTACTAAAAGAGGGAGCTTGGGCCGCTTGGATAACATCCATCCAGAACGCCTGGAGATGGATAAAAAATACCACACGTACTATAGCCAATAGCAATATTTTCGTTATATTTTCTTCAGACCGGTCCTCAATTAAGTTCAGTTTTAAACGGATTTACCTAGAATTTCGTGCAATTTGGTAACCATCTGATCACGCTGTTGCTGAGCTAGAATCGATTTGTGCGATTTGCGTTTAGGGGCTGTCTTTTTGGCACCCTCTCTTTGCCTCATTGCAGTCGGCTCATGCTCGGTGATCTCACTGAAGTCGAAGAAGGACAGAAACCTAGACACCACCAGACATTTATTAGAACATCTGTGCAAGCAATCACTGCCTACGGAAACAACGTCAGCCACTCACAAGAAGGCAAGCGGAAGAGGACCGCTTCAAAATGGTTAACCAGAGGAAGGCAAACTCACTCTTCGACTCGTTGAAATATCTTTGGCATCAGGAAGTTTAGCAGCGACCACAACTCAGTCAGGTTGTTTTGTAATGGAGTACCCGTGAGCAAAAAGCGATTGTCCAAAGAAAGAGATCGCAACGATCTGTAAAATAATTCATCGTTTTATTCTAAATGATAAATACCACAATATGTAACAGGGTCCGGGTTTCTGTCACTCACCCAAATTAGGTCAGACTCGATCGGCCCCCCCCCCCGCCGATTTTCCTGGCAAGTAATTTTTGAGCAAATTTTTTCGATTTTTTAGAATTTCAGACACTAAAATTTCCAAAATCGTCTGTAAAACAAAACAGCAGTTTTTAGTTGTATTTTGGCCAATTTAGCGATTTTCAGCCCAAAATTGCGACTTTGAGCGTTCTTAGTTCCTAGAATTTAGGCTCAGCTCAGACCTCCCTCAAAGCCCCCGTCCCCTTTGGCAGATGGCTTGTTACATGTATGATGAAAAAGAAGTCACAGAGCTGAGTCAACCTACGAGTGCAAGGCGCTTTTGAAGTTTTTTATCTGGTGGCCTTCGTCCAGCACAAAGAAGCCGAAATGGAAGCGCGACAACTCTCTGCAGTCTCGTCTGATTTGCTGCAAGCGCAAAACTGACTCAATACAGCCAAGTAAAAGTAGCGTACAGTGTAAGCGGTGACCACAACCGGAGCCACTTTCTTCCTGGTACCACGAATGCTGTGTTTCGGTGCGAACTCGAGTCGTTGAGTCTGTCGAGCTTCGGCACTGCCGTAATAGAGTACAACCGGAATCTAAAACTAGTTCACTTAGTCAGCCCTTTTACAACGGTTATTATGTGTTATGCTGACGGTTGGCAACGGTTCATAATATTATTATGGTAGTTAGTAGTATCAGAAAGTGGCCAACCGCTTTAGCTGGTTAAGAGCCGTTTTATACAGTACAGATACAAAAATTTCCCATTGCTATTTTACCTCCACTCAAATGTTTCCTTCTCCATCAGTTCTTTATCGATTTGGCTCAGTTTTTCAGCATAAACTACCATGATAACCGGCTATAAATTGAGCAAGTTTGGTCTTAAAATTCCTACTGGTGATTTGTGCTGCTAATGGGCATAACATACTTAGCGGACGGACAGCCCTATAGCTCACTCAAAGGACACAAATTTGGGAATTTCAAACACATGGCTAAATGTGACTTTTCTTCGTAAAACCAGTAAAATGACGATTTTGAAAATCTTCTATTTCCGAAAAACATCATAGGGGAAGGTTTCTATGATGTGGAACAGAGTTTAATTAAATGTCAGGTAACTGACTCAGCTTCATTTTCATTCAAAATCAGAATTTTCCGTCATAAAACCAGATCCAATTTGAATTTTCGCATCAAACCTGCACAATTTGTAACCAGTTCTCATGTATGGTGGGGGGGTTGAGAGTGCAAAGCACCTCCGCTTTGGAGAACCAGTGGGGGTCCTAGCACTCCCAGCCAATAAAAAGTGGCGGTTAGATATGACCGTTTGCCCCGCATCCTACCGCTCTTATATAAAATGTTTCTTAAACTACAAGTTACGTAAAGCATGAAAGATCTTACGTCAGGAGCGAATCGAGCGAATTCACGTTTCCAGTTGGACAAGGTGGCCAGAGGAGCGACGATCAGTGTCGGCTTGGAGAAGTAGTCGCTGGCGTACAAATGACAGATGAAGGCGATCGCTTGCGCCGTCTTCCCCAACCCCATCTCGTCCGCCAATATTCCGTTCACATCTTGCACGAACAGTGACTGCAACACCAGCTGCACTGCTAGCTTTGCGCACCGAACGCAATGGGCTTAAGCTGTATTCATACTCGTGTAGAAAAAGATCGCCAGGCGACTTTTCTGTAGGGCGACTCATTTGTAATATACGCACTAACACGCCACGCGTCATCTTCCAGGTGTTGTTTCAGCCGGAAGATGTGACGGGGCGTATTGGTGCGTATATTACAAATGAGTCGCCCTACAGAAAAGTCGCCTGGCGATCTTTTTCTACACCAGTATGAATACACCTCAAGAGGCTGGTCCGTTTCATAGTTATGTATTCGGCCTTTTCACAGCATATTTACCAATCAGACAAAGTAGACCTACATCTATCCATTTCACTCCGTCCACTTGATAAGGACGCAGAGTGCCGCCGGTGAAATACTTTAAATATCTCAAGCCACTCCCGTCCTCATGAAATTCAGCCTCAGCCTCCTCTGAATCGTTCTCCGACAGTGGTTCCACTTCAACTTCCTATTTAACAGTTGACAATGTAACCAGAGCACAGAGAAAATCGCAATTACAGCTTTGGAAGCAGCTCTTCTTTGCGATCCTCCTCTGCTTCTGGTTCTGCGATGAATCGAGGCCAACTCCGATGACGAGTCTGCGTTTATTCTCATGCTCTTTCGCATCGGCGGCTGATAGAGAGACTCGGTTAGACATGGACTGAACGGGTTGGTCACCTCACTTCAGCAATTTTTGATAGAAACATGATTAATTGCATGCAAATAAGCTCAAAGTAGTATATTTTAAAATAAAAACGAAAAGTAAGCTAAAAAGCCTTGAATTTAGCCAAAACCTTGGCGATTTATTTTGCCGGATTTTTTTGCTACAATGCCCTCAACTCGCCACAAGGCATTTGCACCATCTCCGATTAGGATTAGACGCCGGATAGCGAACCCCAGATAAGATTTTTCTGTGAAACAATTTTGGGCCGAACATTTGCCATTTTTATAGTCACACAGAAAATTTAAAAGTTACTGTAAACATACATTTACTAGGGCTTTTACGAGTACCCCCTAGCTGGAAAGGCCAAACCCCCCTCACTCCCAGACAGTTCAGGGACCCCAAGACACGGGCATCTCGCATTTCAGCTGAGGAGGTGGTAAATTTTCAAGGTAAAATAAGCTATTCTTAGCTCATTTACACCTAATCACTTCAGCCCCATGTCCCGCCTACCCTAACATACAAGTACTAGTAGCGGCTCCAGCACTAACAAACTTTCTCAGAAATCACTAATTTTTAGCATAAAATTCGCTTAAAAAGCCTTTAAAGATTATAATTATAAGCGGAAACCGAATTTGGCGCTTCCGCTGCTGTTGTTTAAAAGAAACCGGTGATTTTAGAAGCCCTATTTTGTCATTTTTGGTTGTTTTTAGCTCTTAAACGCTGTTTGGCAGCTTAAAATAGCGATTTTCAGCCTCCTTACTGAAATAACATGCTAAAAACGCATTTCCAGGCGTTTTGGAGTCATTTGAAATTTTGGACCCCCTCTGGCCGAACCCCCTTCCTTCCCTCAGTCAGACCCGAACCTGTTACATGTATGACTGTAAAATAGCTGTGTTAGCTGTATTCAATAGAGTTTTTGAGTGGTTTTAACCAGTAACCACAATTTTGACCGTTTTTGTACCAAAACCTACTCCCTGAAATTTTGGAAAATCTTACCAGCCGACCAACCACCTCCCCTCCCGGTTTTGACGGACCACGGTGGAGAGAGTTTACTGGTTAGAAGAAAGAAAACAATGACTACACAGACTAGACGGATCGGTTATATACACATCTTTCATCACTCCGCTATGTGACATCGCAAGGGCCCCTTCCAATTATCTTTCAACGGTTACGTCGGTCTCGGCTTTGGTTTACCTGAGAGCGGGGAGCCTTTCGTTTGCGTGAGTTGGCTTTCTCTCTCTTTGCCTGTTGTTCCAGCTCCATCTTTTTCATACGATCAAGTACGTGTTGCTTGAGCAGTGCTGTTTTTGATAAAACAAACTCGATCTGATTTCGTAATCGAGTTTCCTCTTGGTCTCGGTCTTGCTCTTCATTCCGTTGGCAATCCTAATAATCAGCAATGTACATATGTACCACAGATGACGCACAAGGAAGCAACATAGACTATGCAATGGTCGAAAACCCAAGGCTATGGCCAAAACCGGGCTAAGCACACAAACACTATTCGCTCAGAGATTATGTTACAGTTACAGGTACCATGCGTAGTACTCAAATAGTATGATAGTGCATACCTGAAGAAAGTCTATCAATAAACAACATTCAAAAGTTCACTAATAATTGGAGGGGCGCCAACTATAGTTTTGGGGGACGGTGAGGTCCTGTACGTACTATAGGTATTGGGGGATTGAGAGTCTGGCTTTTCCTGCTAGGAGAAACCTCCTAGTAGATCTATACCTGTGCACGGCATTGCCCCTCCACCGACCAAGAGGCATCGAACCAAGACTCCTGTGGCAGGGATATTAGTTAGAGGATGCGGTTTAGTGCGCAACAGCGGTCCCCAGTCAATCAAATAAACCATGACGCATAACTTTGGCCTATTTAACAAAAACTTACAATAGCCTCTTGAAGCACCCGTTGACCCTCCTCAGCGAATTTTTCCTCTTCTTGAATCAGGTCATTCAGCGACTCATTACTGTTGTTTTCGGTTTCCTCCAAACCACTCACCGTCGAAACCGTCTCGAGCTGAAGTGATTCTTCTGGTGGTGGTAGCACCATACTGCCGCCACAGAAACAACAGCTGCAGAGAAAAGAGAAACAGTTGGGACTGCGAGTGAGACTGACCACAACCACACAAAGACGAGATTCCTTTGGCTATTTGTCCCCCTCTCCTCTTTCCATCATCCACCTTTCTTTCTTTCTTTCTGCGACTTTTCGCGCGTTATTGCTGCTGAATCGATCTGTCGCATCTATTTCCTAATCTATCTAGCGCCTGGCGACAGCGTTTCGTTGTTTTAGCAAGTGACGGATCGCATCGCATCTTTAAACGTATAAAACCCCAAATAGAAAATCTAGTTAAGATAACTAAAAATCATTGAATTTGATAAAAATCGGTCCAAAAGTCTTGGCGGCCAAGTCTGTTTAATAGAGAGTTCTAAACAGACGATTGGGTGAGTCAATCGTGCGATTCCTGCAATCATAGGGGACAAGAATTCAGTCTCCCACTCTCAGTCGTGCGATTCCTGCAATCATCGGGGACAAGAATTCAGTCTCCCACTCTCAGTCGTGCGATTCCTGCAATCATCGGGGACAAGAATTCAGTCTCCCACTCTCAGTTGTGCGATTCCTGCAATCATCGGGGACAAGAATTCAGTCTCCCACTCTCAGTCGTGCGATTCCTCCAATCATCGGGGACAAGAATTCAGTCTCCCACTCTCAGTCGTGCGATTCCTCCAATCATCGGGGACAAGAATTCAGTCTCCCACTCTCAGTCGTGAGATTTCTGCAATCATCGGGGACAAGAATTCAGTCTCCCACTCTCAGTCGTGCTGTACTATACCCACTTAATTACTGACTTATTAGCTCTATGTTAGGACGTTATTTCCCGTCACGTGTTTCTGTTGTGTTTATTTAATTTGTGTTCTTTCTGGCGATGCGCCAATATTACTACGCGTGTTTTAGAGTTCGGGCGCAAGGCCTGGCTCAGTTGTTGTTTCGCTGCCTACACTAATTGCAGTCGACTACCGTTCTGGCCGAGTGCCAAGATAAACGTGTCTGATCTGTGAGTGTGTCTTGTGGCAAAAGCGACAACCAGCTAGGACCGTCAGGTTCCTTATCTTTATCCTGTTATTACCGGTATTTCTAGTAATTATTAATACTTCGGTAATCACTGCCCCGGGCGGCGTAATCATTTCTATCATTCTCTCGGATTTCCTTCTTTTCGTAGTCTTGTGTCTTGTGCTGTTCGCGTCTAATTCTGATTCCAGAGTGCTGTAGTTGTGACATCCAGGTCTAGCCCTGATCAGTGGAGGCAGTCCACCGAGATGAGTCGGAAACAGAGGCAGAAAAAGAAGACCAAGTGGCAAAATGCTCAGTCGCAAGAAACGCTCAGTTTGGCACCTGAGACCGAAGAAGACGTATTCACTACTGAAGTGCCCGGCACTATGAGTCCGCCACCTCTCAGTAAGAAAGAGTCTAAAGTGGTCAATAAGATGTCAACCGCAACGTTGCGACAGTTGCTAGAAGCTCGCATGTCTTCAACCTTGCCTTCTACCGATAAATCTAACAAAGTGGAAAGTGAACCTACTGGTGAAAGTGTTACTTTGGCGCAAAGCACGGAAGACACCGACCAAACAGAAGAGGTTCCGAATTTCGTTGATCATCTTCTCCTTTCTTCTACAATTGGGCCCGTAACGCGCCGTGCCAGTAGTCTGGCACGGGCGAGAGAGGGCGCGGAAGGTTGTGTCACTGGACTGGCACGACCGGATGACAACGGTACTGGTGCTACCGAAGAAGTGGTACAACAGGACAGCAACGAGAGTTGTGCCGATGGATTGGCACAACCGGACGACTTTACGGAACGACAGTCTTTGGAGAGACAGGCTGTCTTTACCGCCAACACCGAAACACAACTGCTACAACGAATTACTACGCACGTCAACAAATCAGTAGGAGTGTACGTTGACCAACAGGTACAACAATTGAAGGGTGCGCAAGACGAATTGAAAGGTGCGCAGAACCAACTCCATGCCGAATTAGACCAAGTAGCGGGACAGATGACGCACGTGGTTGATGACGTAGAAGGAATGCGGCACCAAGTGATCCAAGTAGAAATCAGTCTCGCTCGTGCTAGAGAGGAGGTAATTCAAGTTGAGACCGAGTTGGGTCAGAAGATCGCCCAAGAAATCGACGGTGTTAAAGAGGAAGTGCGCAATGAAATTGGTAGCGTCAAAGATGAGGTGCGCAACGAAATTGGTGGTGTTAAAGAGAGTGTTAAAGAAGAAGTTAACACCAGCAATAACAAACTCGGTCAAGCAATGAAGGGCGAAATTAATCAGGTGTTGACGATGGTCAGTAAATTAGTCAAATCTACTCCCGACTTGCCGACCACCAATTTAGACGACAGTGATGTAGACGAGAGTGCAGCGCCGCGCTTACATCGCTCTGTCTACTATCGCTCAAAACGAACAACGGAACCGGACCAGCAGGACGAAACACCCATTATGGGCATGGGTGCTACCAGTAGTCCTGAGGAGCAACAAAAGAAATTTGAAAAAGAACAACGAGCGGCCTTAGCCATCACTCACTCGAAAGAAACGCATCAAGTTAGAGCCGCGTTGCTGTTTCGGGGTACCTTGCAAGAGCAGATCAAAGGAATGACTATTCAATTTAAATCCAAATTTGGTCTGAACATGCAGTCACCACCAGTGATGGAAACTCCCGACAGCAGAAGAAACGCGCTGAGTAGTCGAGTCAGAACACTCTCGCAATGGGAAGAAGACATTCAGGCGTTGAAAACTTGGCACGCTGATTTGCTAAAAGAACAAGACGTGCTTAAACAACATTTGGATAAACTGAGTCAAGCGGTGGTCAATCAAGGAACTGCTGCCGCACCTGTCG